>OOFG01063145.1:0-22370 GCA_900323295.1 Molva molva | reverse complement strand
TACGTGGAGGGGGGTGACCCCAAAGCCGTCCGCCCTCTGGGGGTCCGCTCCCCAGTCCAGCAAGAACCTCATCACATCCACACTCCAGGCCCGCGACACCTGAACACACACACGGCTATCTAGTGTGTGTGTGTGTGTGTGTGTGTGTGTGTGTGTGTGTGTGTGTGTGCTTGTGTGTGTGTGTGTGTGTGTGTTTGTGTGCCTGTGTGTGCGTGTGTGTGTGTGTGTGTGTGTGTGTGTGTGTGTGTGTGTGTATGTTAAATCTAATCCATTCCAAAGCTGGAAATGCATTACACAAATGTGTATGTCCATGTTTGCTCTTTTTGTTTGTGTACTATTAATCTGCTAACAGCTGGCAGCTAAATGATGTACTGTCTAGCCTATGCATATGTTTTGCCTGCATTGCCAGTGTCTTTAACACTTTAACACAAAGGACTATCATTCAGTCAGTTACAAACTGCAAAATAACCACATAATTAATCACAATTAGTTGGGGTGTTCAAAAATACAAGTAGATAATAGAAGCATAGTATATGGGATGGAGTAGGGTAGTACAGACAGTATCGTGTACTATAGTATGGTAGGTATGGGATAGTATAGTACTGTATTAAGAAGTGTTAAGGGACATAAAACGTGATAATACTTTTAGTTTTCGGTTTGAACACGCTGGTACAGCCGTTTCCAACAGTTACAAACGCATGAGGCTACTTTTGGATTTGCTTGTCTGAGGGGGTTAGCTTGAGTAGAACCGCTAAACTGCTGGCCGTAAAATGCAAACATGCAAGTGTGCTTGACGCCTGTTCATCCAACGTTAACCTGGAACACAAAATCTTATCACGTCGCAAATCTAATGACTATACAACCACCGTGACAACAAAACAAAGCTTGAATTAAACACAGTGCAGCAGTTGAAATGTTGCTGATGGTAATCTTTTTCCACTGCATGCTATTTGATGTTGATGAAAACTTGGAAGGTAAAACGATACAAAGGCTCATATGTTACATACTCAGGTGCTGGCAGAAAGCAGGTCTTCACCTGTTAATAGCGTTGAGTTGTATCTATTTTAGATACGTGATCTGTGTGCCTTGAGGCCATCAGGATGGCCAAATAGATTGCTGCAAAATGTGTGCGTGATTGAAGAATAAAGAATTTCAGGGAAAGAAAAGGTTATCCACAGGTAATGAAGTTTCTGGTATTCCTTCCAGGAAATAGATAGGCTGTATCTTGTGATACTGTATATAATGTGATATGATGAATGCATTCAACATAAGTGCAAAGTACTCATGCACACTCCCCACTCCCCACTACTCCTATAAATAAATGGAAACTTGGATGAAAATAAATGTCTTTGCAGGTTCATTTGGGAGATTATGTCAGGTTAGTTTAACAAAGCTGACTTTAGATCAACACCTAAAGCTCAAATCTGGGAGAACGGCACGTTTTACTTTATTTATTTTTCCAATTTTTTGTACCAATCATGTTGCTGGGGGCGGGGATCTGTAGCTGTGTGTTACATGGAATGGATTACTACTGGAAACAACCATACCGGCCGAACCACAACAAATGGGATATGGTTGACCATTTATCTCAGATTCAGAAGAGGACTGATAACTAAAACAACCGCATCATCTTCCCATTGTCGTATCCCTCCTTGACCAACAGCAAAAGCAAGCTTGGCAAGCACTGGTAATTTAAACTTTTCCCGTAACTGGAGGGAAGACAAGCTAAAATGTCCTGTCCAATGTAGCGTTCATGGTGGTGACGTATCCATTCAACCATTATGTTGCACTGAGACAACGTAATGGAAAAAGCTCTTTGCTTTGGCTGATCAATTGCAATTCTTAGAGGAACGTAAAAGACAGAAGGGTTTTTGCATGGTTCGTGTTTGGGATGCCAACAAGCATGCTTAGACTGATGCGTTCCGCTGGCCCTTCTCACCAGCAAAGAGTTGCCATGGTAATGGCTCTGTCACTCAGCCATGTACGCAACTGCTGTTTGTCAGTAACAGCTTGTGAAGACCAGGGGTCTGCTTTACTCGCTATAGCTGGTAATAAAGGCTGAAGCAACCAAACAAACACCACCACTCCACTTCCAGAAAGTGTTCATTTTTTCCCTATTTGGTCCCTGCCTGTTTAATGCAACATTGTTATTTTGTTTAAATTTATTTTGTTGATATTTGTATTCATTGTAAGAAATACATATCAATCCAAGCAATCATTTTAATCATTTTTACAACTGTGGCCTCACCTTCACCTTCAGCGTGGATTTCCTGTGTGTGTTTACATACATGCTGTTATAAACAAGGAACAAATAGCTCCTTTGTGTTTGTGTTTTACAAACATTCCTATTAAATACCCATTGCTACTACGTGATTATGTCTTAATCCCAAAAACACACTGAGAATGTCATAACCTTGAGCTGTATCAGTAACAGTATACAACAGGATATGAAGTCAATGATATTGATAACAAATGATAACAATATTAATAAACAAATATAAGGATATGTATATCCAATACTGTCTGTGTCCTCAACACTGCAAACATCCAACACAAGTAAATGGCGTGATACACATTTACACATTAGAAACTGGAGGCCCAAATTTGAGATATATTGTAAACATATAAATACGAAAATTTGTTAGGACCATGAACCTGCTGGTCTTATAACAGTATGTACTTTAATGTATGGAAATTATAACTCCAACAAAGGAGTACAACAAAAAAAGACATTCCCATCTTGCCCTGCAGGGCTCTTCTGCGTGTTATGATAATTGCTGCTTTAAATACATTTTTGTTCAAATGTATTCAGGATGAGCTAAACCTGTGCGACGACCAAAATAGAAACAATTTGGAGCCGGCAGAACATGTAGAGTCCTGCTTTGACTCTGCTCCACCGTCCCTACTTTTTATATGAGGAGGCATGTAATGACTCAAGGATTGTTAACGGACAACGTGAAGTCCCTGGCTAATACTGATGCATATCAAATGCTCAAAAGATAACTCCTCTGGAGCTTACTGCTCACATGAGCTCATGCATTTAAGTAGGCCTTCTAATAAAATAAAAGGGCTACCATATACACACGATACAGTGAAGCGAATCGTAAGAGATAAATCTTCGAAAACTTATTTTTTTTTACTGTATCATTCGGCAGCTGCAAAAGTATCAAGTGTGAATATACGAGTATGAAGAGAAAGTGTGCATATAAAAGAGCACATAAGAATTCAGTAACCGTCAGCATTAGAGGTGAGATGTTTGTGCCAATCCATTTTGCACAAGGCACGTACTCAAGAGGACACTGTAAAAGTAGCATCAAAACAAAGCTGTCAAAATACCATAATTATTGTGTCTGATGAAATACACACAAGTGGTGGGACAGATAGTTTCTACTGTAAGAGCGAACACACTGCTCCTGTCATAGGGAGGCCAAACACAGCACAAGAATGTCTGGAGACAACATGGAATCCCTGTGTCTATTCTGAAACATTCAACTTCATGTCTGACTCAGAGTCTTTGTTATCCACAGCAGCGGCGTAGACTTCAGTGAAACATCTGAACATCTCACTTTTTGTTTTTCCCTCCTCCCCTGCCTGCTTCTCACGCTATGGTCTTTTTTTTGTTTGCATAGAGAGCGAGACACAAGCCCTGGAGCGAGAGCCAGGCAGACTCTGTGCCTTGACAGGTTGACATTTTTACAGGGTTATTTTTAGATCTCGTGCAATTAGCTGCAACAGTTTACATTAATGGCAAGGATTGTTTTTTATCTGACCTCATTTATGTCATTTATCTTTTATCTCATCTTTGTCTCAAACCTTTTTTTTTTTTTTATGTTTGCAACAACAATTTGTTACGAAACGATTGGACTTTTTCATACGTGTGTAAGACTATACGTTATATAATCAAACGGTTTCTTGGGCACCCTCCAAAATTCCAAAGTGTACATCAAAAAGTGTCATCTCATCCACAACAAGAACATAAACAAAAAAAAATCATACACTTAAAATAATGTGTTCTTTACAATCTTCCGTCCTGACTGAATCTATAGAACATTTTCTCTGTTTAATAAAAAACAGATTTAAGTTCAATCCTTTAAAGAATGTTCACTTAAATAGTCAAGTGGCACAGCGACAAATAAACACACACACACATACACAACACACACACAACCACACAAACACACACACACACACACACACCCAACCACACACAGAACATACATGCATTGTGCTTGTCCCTCAGATTGTCTCCCCGTCTATGGCAACTATCTTACGACCAAACAAATAAAAAACAACACACACACACAAATATAAAAATATGACAAACAGGTCGCTACATGCACAGGACAGAAAGCATATGCCATTTGAGCTGCTGTCATTGTGTGGTTGGTTCATGGCTTACGGGTACTGTATATCCAGACTCTCAACAACACTGACCTCACCGCTGAGATTGGGTGACAAAATACAACAAAAATAGATCATTACTGTTCAAAAACACATGCAACACGGGCCACCTTCGTGTCACAACAGAGCCGGAGGATTCGTGCTTCGCTCCGATACGGTTGGTATGCTGTTTGATTGGAGTATTGGGATGGTGACATCGGAGGACACAGCCCATTAGAACCAAACAAGAGTATCTATTAAAATGCATCTCAACGTATGTTTATGAGTCATCGCACGGGATGGGTTATTCAGTCCGTGGTGACTGTCAGGTGAACTACGCCGGCGTGCGTGGGAGGCAGAGAGCTTGCATGCATCTCAGATAGACAGAGCAAAGATCCAGGATGGGCCCTACTCCTATATTCTATAGCTTTATTCTATGCTTTTTTTCTCATCCCATCTTCTGAAGACCCGGAGACCCCCCACCCCACTCTTTTTCTGAAAGAGAAAGACGAAAGCAATCTTCACCTTGCTTTTTTATTGATTTATTATATTGTTGTTGTTTTTCTATTTATTGTGTTTATTATCTATTATCTATCTATCTATTCTGTCATGTAAGTTAGTGGAAAATGTGAATTTCATTTTAGGAGAAATAAAGTTTCACACTATATCTCTAGTATCTATCCATCTATCTCTCTGGCGATCCACCTAGATGCAGTATTTAGGTGGTCTGATAATAACCCCAAAACCTTGATACTGAGGATATATTCTTATACAGACTCACTCAAGAAGGTGGTCTTTACTTTGAGTACAGGATACATTTGACAGAGCCAGAATGGTAGCCTATATAATTGAATGCCACTATGAAGGAAAGTTTTTTTTTTGTTTCTTTTTCATCACAATTTGCGTTTGGCAAAGCATTGGTAAATTCATCTTTGCCTATTTAATTGAGTGTGTATATTAGTCTAAAGAAACAGCTGCACTGTGCAGATGAGGGCACATTGGCTCGCGACACATCAGAACAGTGTTCAGGCTGACAGCCCTTACAAATAAAAAAGACTATGTACGCCACCTGGTTGTCTCAGGTAAAACAGTCCTCGGATCAAATTTCATTACACAATGTATTACTGTAAACGGCTGCTCAGGGGAGAGGCCGAGCTAGACTACTACTTAGCATGTCGTGTGTCATCTGTGCATTAACAACAAAGTATGTAATTCGTGGAAAATATGAGGAGGGTGCTCAGGAACGTTAATTTAGTTGTAATAGCCCCGCCCCTTTGGGGTTGGCCCAGAGGTGAGGTTGCTATAAACAGCTTTCGAGGTAAGCTGTAGGTGAGACTGAGTTTGGATTGCTCGTGGACTGTAACTGTTTCTATTGGACATACACACACTCACACACACATAGGCTGCTGTGCGTAATTGGTGAACGCCGTACAACACTTCCATAAGAACGGACATGCGATTTTAGAACCGCGGAAAAGGAACTGAACAATTGATAGAAAACATGAAGTTTGAAGTGTTCTGCGGGAGCCACAATCATCACAGGAAACCGTTGGACACGAGCGGTGATGTAGAGGGCAAAGTGCGCTCTCCTCTTTACGGCGAGGAGGAGCTGGGGTCGGATGGGGACTACGTGTCGCGGAGCCCCCCACCTGCCACGGACAGCAAGGGTAAACCATACATACGGAGACCCAAGCCACCGTACTCGTATATCGCACTGATTGCCATGGCTATCCGGGAATCATGCTCGGGACGGCTGACCTTGTCCGAGATAAACGACTACTTGATGCAAAAGTTTCCGTTTTTCAGGGGCAGCTACACGGGATGGAGAAATTCGGTTCGACACAACCTGTCTCTAAACGACTGCTTTCTGAAGGTACTCAGGGACCCGTCCAGACCCTGGGGAAAGGACAACTACTGGATGCTTAATCCTCACAGCGAATACACGTTCGCCGATGGCGTATTCCGCCGCCGCAGAAAACGCATTGTCAAAAAAATAAACGACGAGGGAGCAGACATCTGTGGACAGGGAGAGCGCAGCACTGAACCAGCAGCGTCCGACACAAAAGTGGGATCATGTACAAAATTCACGAGTTCCTTTGCAATAGACAGTATCCTTAGCACACCGTTCAAGCAAGAGAAATTCAAAGACAGTTTAATAGTATCCCCTGGCCTCATGTGGCCGTGCTACACAGGTTTCCCCGTACCTCAGTCCAGTCATTCCGCGCGCTTCCCATTGCAGCTCAAGTCAGCGTTCCAAATGGACTCCATAGCTGCGCATGCGCTGCCCTCATACACGCGGTAGCAAATAAGGAATTGTAGAGACTGAACTGAACTTCGAGTCAGATAATGACGTTATGACAATGGAAGCGTCATCGGGTAGAGCACCTGCTGAAAATACGTAATATTGTGTTGATGATGGAGATTGTTTTTTTACGTTGCGCTTTTTTAACAAAGTTCAGCGTTGTTTGAACGCTGATATGTTTAATATTTCGTTTTTTTATTCAGGTAAAAGGTGGCCCACTCTGACAAAGAGCACAAGGTCGTTGGTTCATCGTTAATTTCTAAATTCAACCCCAAATGCAAGCTCGATGTTATACTATGTCAACGTCCAAAAAATGCATTTTGCCGTTTGTCTGACTTATTTCCACATGTATATTCTGTCCTTAATTTAATAAAAACATGCTTTAATGACGATCTGTAGTTTCATTGTTTATTGATGAAAGGGTTTGAGTTGAATCTGAGAACCAATTTTTTTTTTATTGCAATCAATCAATATTGTTCATGTGATGACGATGATGATAATGATTATGATGATGATCAATATTAGGCATATTATTAATATTTTATGAGGCTTATGTTTCAATATTATTATTCGTTGTATTATTAGGCTATTTGTATTTGTATTATTCTTAGGTTCATGGTAGGCCTACACAATGAATTGTGTTCAATACACTTAGTTTACACTCAATTTATTATGGGCCCATTTGAGGGCGTGCCAGTAGGCCTATAGCCTAAGGGGCTGCATTTTAAGTAGGCTAACTCAAACGCATCATTTGTTGCAGAGAGACTCATAAAGTTGTCTCGTGTGTTTGGAAGGTCACCGTTAGCGGACATGGATATTCAATATTTATATTTTCTGTCTGGCGCTGCAAATAACTGTCGCCTCGTTTTCCGCATGCGCAGAGAAGCACATCCTCACACCCCCTTCAGCCAACCCATCCTTAAAAATAAATAAAAAATCACAATCGACAAAAGCGACATATGGTTTCCCCCTGTTGTCAGATGTAGGCCAACTATTTTTAAAAAGTATAGAGTATAAAAGTATATAAAAAGTATAGAGCACAGAGAACATAGTATAATTTAGACCTAAATTAAAAGTGTGATCTTTGACCTATGGGGCCAGCTCGAGACTCGTGTTGTAACCTTTACTGTACTGGGCTAATCAAGTCATTTCTCAGGGGTCACGCCGCACGTGGTAAACTGACACTCGCACCTTGTGTGGTATGCTGGCAGGCGCTGATGGAAAAAGAATGCATCCGCGCGCTCGTGCCGACCACGACTAACAAATGAACACTGCAATTGAACTGCTATTTCACCTAATCAGACATTCGTCAAGCCACACACACACAAGCAGGGCACATCCTACGCAACGTAAAACATGAACAAACGCATGCATTGCAACGGAATACATTACATAGTTTATAGACGCCCCTTTTCTTTATGGTCTTGGTCATGCTTCAATTGGGATGGAGGTGCTTTGGGTGGGTGGAGGTGGGAGGGGATTTGAGTTACTTCGCTGTGTCCGGCTTCCACCCTGGTCCCGAGCCAGATAGGGAGGGAGGGAGGTCTTCAGTTCCTGCCGATTTCTAGGAGGGGATTGGGGAGTAGGCCTATACTAGAGGTTTAAGAATTGATAGGTGGTCGCTTAGTGTTTGGCTCACTGGATATGCGCACCAAGCAATACGGAGGAACAAGATTTCATATTTAATTTCATATATTTATTCTTCTTCATCATTTTCTTCTTCTGGGATTACTGCCAGCAATGGACAGGCAGCGGAGGAAGGAGGAGCAGAAGCTGCACTGATAGACAGCTGGAGTTCTGGGATATTTTACCAACAAGTGAGTCGCGGCGGGGACACTAGACTCCAAGTCCACTCACGTGCTACTATAGCCTTTTTTCTATCATAAAAATCAGACATTTATATTCTAATATATTTATCGTTAGATGCATCCTTGTAGTGGCCCTGCTGCTTAGTGTAGGGGATAGCGAGAGAGCGAGTGCGCGCGCGCGCGAGAGAGAGAGAGAGAGAGAGAGAGAGAGAGAGAGAGAGAGAGAGAGAGAAATCATGACGACCGAGAGCCCCCAGCAACATCTGGACCAAGCGGCAGCAGCATCTAACCCTATGGATACAGATATGCTGGGCGCACATGCAGTGATGGAGAGCTCACCCGACGCGTCAGCTAAAGGGAAAACTAAAGGGAACTCCGGCATGAGACGAACCGAGAAGCCCCCTTATTCCTACATCGCCTTGATAGTGATGGCTATCCAAAGCTCGCCGACCAAGAGACTTACTCTGAGCGAGATCTACCAGTTCCTGCAAGCCCGATTCCCTTTCTTCAGGGGGTCGTATCAGGGCTGGAAAAATTCTGTAAGACACAACCTCTCCCTGAACGAGTGCTTCATGAAGCTGCCCAAGGGTCTCGGTAGACCTGGCAAGGGGCATTATTGGACCATTGATCCCGGCAGTGAGTTCATGTTCGAGGAGGGCTCGTTTCGACGCAGGCCCCGCGGATTCCGCAGGAAATGCCAAGCGTTGAAACCCATGTATAGGATGATGAACAGCTTCGGGTTCGGTCCACCTATGCTGCAGCAAAACTTTGATTTCCAATCGACGTCTGCCTCGTTGCCTTGTCATGCCAACGGTTACAACATTGACTTCATCGGGAACACAGTGCCAAGCAACTTCGAGGGGCTAGGAGGGGGGCATCATGTCACACATATGTCACCAAGCCCCGGTTCATCTTATATGAGTTCATGCCAGGCAACCTCTAACCCGGACTATTGCCCAGAGAACAGTAATAGCCCATTGCAATCATCCCCTGGAATGGTGGCATCTTTGGACTGTCAATCCCCGTATGCCAACACCAACTCGCACTGGACATCGCCTTCTGTCCCGACATATATCAAATCGCAATCGATGGCCTCGAATTCCTCCACGTATTCTGCTCTGCACTCAGGGATGTCACCTTATTCTCTTGACCAAGGCTATCTTCATCACGGTGGACGAGATGGTTCTGACATGTCAGGTATACCATGTCACTGTATTTCATAAGACGCACAGGGCACAACACGCTCAACAAGAATATAAAATATAGGCAATAGAACTAATAAGATAGCCCAAGTCAAGCCACAACAAATTGATAGTGAAATCAAACGTAACATGTCAATAGTTTTTTTTCATATAATGTTCAATAATATTACAATCTTAAAGATTCCTTTTAATCTCTGAAACAAACTAAATCAATTGCATTGCATATTATAATGTAATTAATAATTATAATACCACTAGGCTTAGTACTGCTACTAATGATAACGATAATAATAACAATAATAATAATAATAACAATAATAACAATAATAACAATAATAATACAATAAATATAATAATAATAATAATAATAATAATAATAATAATAATACAACGGCATTAAATAACACTTTTATAATAGACTATTTATAAATAATATATAGCCACATAAGAAACAATGACAACTCTTAAGTCACAGTGTATGTTTTGTTATAATAGCCTATTGCTAAAAATAAAGTTTACTCATAAATATTTTCACAATAGGTTATTGCAGTGCTATTATTACGTAATCCATCAATTATTGTAAAAAATGTACACAGAAAATGAAAATAATTGTACCAGGTATGACGATACTTACAAATGACCCTTTCCAAAGACAATACAAATAAATAAGTACAGCTAATGGATGCATTTTTTTACCACATGAATGCTAGGCCTGTATAACTACTAACGTATATTATTTGTGTTCCTTTTCTGATATTTCCTTTACAGTGGGACTATCTCGGTATTCAAGCCATTCAGCACCAGGGTGTGACAGAAAGGACTTTGTTTTAAACCTCAACGGGATATCCTCCTTCCATCCCAGTACCAGTGGATCTTACTACCACCAGTTCCCCCACCATCACCAAAGTGTGTATCAAGATGTGAAGCCATGCCTAATGTGACGCAAGAGCACAAGTGGTGATCCAATTTTCGTTCCCAAATTGACGAAACCCTCAAACTCATTTTCAGTTAAACAGCCAACGTAAAAAAAAAACATAAATACATAATGAATAATTAACTTCGCTGAACGAATCGCTATAAAATAAATAGGCTTAGAATGGTTTTCTCTTCAATGTTGGTATTTCCGCGTGAATAACATTTTGTCAATGTTTGTATTAAACGCTATTACGCAAATACACGTTTGCATACATATAGGTCTACCTGAATGTATTATGTTCAAGCACTTATTTCTGTTTGATGTTCCGTAACAATCAAATAAAGATATTTATTTGTATGTGCCTGTTAGTCCAACATGGGTGTATTTTATTTGATGTATCTATATTTTACCAGATTATTTACAATACAATTGATTATAGGCCTAGAAGATATATGAGGTATTTCAAAGCCTTTTGTTTTGGCATATATTTCAAAGCCTGTCGTCTTTATACGATACATGATATAAGCCTATAAGCATTAAAGCGAAGCATTTATTAGACCCTCAAGGATTTGATGCATTTACATTATAGGCCGCATCGAAATGTATATTTGATTAGGCTACATTATCGCCTATTCATGTTTAATTTGCGTCGCAGACAATTTTTGGCTGAGATTTAGGCCTAAACCCTAAGTATAGGCTTTAGGCCCACAGCGGTAGGCCCACGGCCCATCGAAAATATAACAGCATACTAAAAAGCTGCTTACATTTAGGACTTTGACGCATAGAACCCCGATGGTCGCCTGCCTTTTCTAAACGGGCCGATCATTTTGCATGGATATACCGCTACCTAGTGGTGAACATTGAGAATCCGAGTATTTGCTTCATCCAGGACAAATTGCAAACACTTTCGTGAAATGATGGTTGATAAACAACAGCTATAATGAATACATTATACCTTTACACATTTATACATAGCAGTTTGCAAATATATTTGTAATAACTGAAGGGATACCGTTTGTCCTATTCTACACACATTTGTCTCAGCTGTCCTTCAGAAGACTGAAGACAATTAGAAATTTGGAAATTAAACTCAACAAAAAATATCAACAAATCTATACAATGGGCTATAGTCATATTTCATATTTTTTGGTTTTACTTTATTTTAGAAGAACGACACGATCATGAATTGGACAAGCAATTACATTGAATGGCCAGGTGACCTGATCATAGACACTCACCATTAACCATCCCTAAAACAACATGTCATATCATGATAATATAGGCTATATTCATATTGAATATATCAGTGATTTACACAGTTTCTAGATACATTGATTACACATTTTATGTGTCATCAATCGTCACTTTTATCGTCACTTCAAAAGTGGCCATTCGATCCAGGCCACTGCAGAAGACGTATAGTCCTACACATGCATTGCCTTTATTTTGCTTCCCTTGCAGCCTGCCCTGTGTCCAAAATAAAAAGCCATTATACTATACTATGCCTGTATGCCTATCTACCTGGGCATAGATTTCATTATCCATTCAATGTTTATTGGTGCCAGGGTGGCTCCGCATTGGGGCTTCACAGCAAGAGCGCACAACAGAAAACCCCATAGGGCTTTGTCTTGTATGATATTTCTGAGCGAATCATGGTTTACAAACATGCAATATATTCACATGATAGGGCTAGAATTCTTCCGTTAACTTAAGGTAGGCTATAGCCAATTGTATGGATACAATTGTATCACCATGTTTTTGTTCAAACTAGAAGACTGTTGATTTATTACTATTTATTTATCAATACAAACCAATCGAAATTCTAACTTGACACATGTTTGACACTGATTTGGCACTTTCCGTTATATCCTTATTCAAGATGGATTGACGTCACGCCAAACTAGAAAAAACAATCACCAGTTTATTTATTTATTTAGGCAATTTATTTTAATACATTATGCTGACACGTCAACGTTATATATAGGCCGAGACTAGGGCTAACATTAGCGTGGGATATGTTTGTTTAATTATTTATTTCACAGTGCGGAAAGGGTGGCCATGGGGCGTTGTCTTTAACACAGCTACTCCACTTTTAAGACGTATGCTACAAAAATAAACACAAGGGGGCAGCAGTGTCCTTTTAATAGACGTTGGAAAGAAATCTAAACCCCGGAGTCTTTTAACGACAAATAACACACCACTGATGCATTTATTGTGATAACACGACGGTCATTCAGAAATCTATTGCATACGTTGTTTGAATCAAGATATATAATTTACTGATTTTTATAATAAAGGTAAAAAATATACATTTTCAAAGAGGGCCAAGCACTATACTACTTTTCACAATAATCGACAGAGGGAGCCAAATTCATATTTTTGACGTTCCTCTGATTTGCGTCTATCTAACTACTGTTGTGTATAGGCCAAATCTGTCTGTCTGTCTGTCTGTCTGTCTGTCTGTCTGTCTGTCTATCTGTCTGTCTATCAGATTGTAATCATTTTGTTTGTAGTTTATATTTTCTAATCAACAATCACTCCATTAATTCTCTCTTCCGAATGTATTTGAATAAGCCTCCACAAAAAAATAAAAAAATAAAAAAGCTTAGGCCTATTATTTTTTTAGGACCGAAACGGTTCTAAACGGGCCTGATATCCTAATAGTTCGATCTAGGCCCTCAACCTTGTTAAGGGTAGGCCTATAATAAAATAATATAAAATAATAAAAAATTGTATGCCTTCTGCTCAAATCGCCTAGAGGGCCATTATCCATTCAAGCGAGCGGGGATATTTTGTTGGAAGAAGGGATAATGGTGAAAGTGAAAGGTGGTGGGGTGAAAGGGGAGTTGGCAACACAGCACTAATGGCTTTTCACGAGAGGTCCACAGAAGTTATCCTAAAATATATAATTGTTGATGAGAATATGTTACTGTTGCTTCACTTTAGACTATGCGCAACAGGAGAAGTTAATGCAAATAATGATTGTGATCGCATTCGTTTTTGCTCCATTTATTTTGTTTTTATAAATGTATTTATGATATTAATTTGATAATAGAGAAACCCGGGGGAAGGATTTTTTTGTATGGCTTCGTCCAAAAAAAAAAGGAGCAAGTTGTGGTTGTGAATTGAATAAACAGCCAAAGGCAGTGAAGAGAGTTCATGCCCTGGTCCTTGTAAGAAGAAACCATCGGTGGACCAGGCCAATCCGCGGTCATTTAATTAATACGACCTGTAAGGGATTACTGCAATATTGCGACCGTAACTTTGCCTCACAATGACCGCCACAAACGCAACTCGTTTTCCACAGTAGCCCAGCTTTTTTGTGTATTTTACCCCTTTATGAATTAAATCCCGTCAAAGTTTAAGATTGATATCAGTTTAATTGTAATTATTTTACTTATATTGTAGTGCATAGGCCTTTTAATGTCGCTGTGTAACAAATACAAAACTATAGGAACTATTATTGAAGTCGCATAGGCCTATAGATTTTATTTCAGTGATTTTTTGATGATGCTGCATAGCATAAAATACAAAAACATTTCGTTGTTAATATGTTTACAACATTGCAATTCTATAGCAGCCTATAAGCCTACCCCCACACATACCGTCATTTACCATCGTCTTGAGAGATTGAGACATTTTAATGAAAAACGGCAAAATGTGAGGTGTTGCTGTATCCCCATATGGTTGTTCTTTTAATCTTTTTTTGCTCCGAGTCAACTATCACACCTTTGACCGTTCTCAGGCCAAACTCTCCTAATTTCCCTTGTAATAAGAGATAGCACATTTGCCTGCCACCCACCGCCGATTATGCGAAGGTCTCCGTGGTGCTTTGATGTCCCAGGGGCCTGTTGCTTTTGTTGATTGTGCTTTTTAACATTCGGATGGCGTTATCTTATAATGTGTCGAATACATCGATCCATTATTTTTGTTATTCACTTCTTCGTTTTTCTATAAGTGATATGTCTTCTGAAATTAAATACACTCGGAACTTACTTTATTATACCAAAGGAAAAATAGTATTTTAACGTATTTAGTCATGGAACGCCTTTCATAAAAAATGTATGTCGTTTATTGCCGACTTTAATTCAATAGGTCGACACCTGTGAGTATTTTTTTTCCTGAACAATGTACGCCTTAGATTGTATAAAGACCTAAATGTGTAGCATTTTGAAGGCCAAAATGTGATAGGGATCTGTGTCCGAGCTTCGCTCTTGAATCTAAAGTCTTGGCTGTAGTGGGGGAGTTACCAACACCTCCAGTTTCTAAAGCCCTGTGTGTGGCCACAAGTTTGTTCATTTCTGCTCTCCGAGTGCTGCCTGGCTTCCAATTGGAGGACTCCTGCACTTTTGGGAGGAGCTTCATTGGCAGCAAAAGGGAGGAAAGAGTTTGACTGCGCAAAAGTACTGTGTGGTGACGGATGCCCAAGGTAGCCTACAGAACTTTTTAAATGTGTGTTACACACAGAGATGGGACTGCTTTAAACGTTATTCAATTCCCGGGAAGCACGAAGTATTAATTACATTTCTTGTTTTTTAAAGTGAGTGGATAGTAGTTGTGATTTTTGATCGGCGTTAGAGAAAAGGAATAAGTGGAGATCTCCGGCTGCGTATTTTTGGAGCGCTCTTTTCGTCGGATCGAAGTTGAACAGCCAAGGGGTGCAGACATGCAGGCTCGCTACTCCGTCTCAAGTCCCAACTCTTTGGGCGTCGTGCCTTATATTAGCAGCGACCCGAGCTACTATCGGGCCGCTGCTGGTGGAGGGTACACCGGGATGCCAGCACCGATGAACATGTACTCTCACGCGGCCCACGACCAATACCCAGCGAGCATGGCGCGGGCGTATGGACCTTACACTCCTCAACCCCAGCCCAAGGATATGGTCAAACCACCGTACAGCTACATTGCGCTCATCACGATGGCTATCCAAAACTCGCCTGACAAGAAGGTGACCCTAAACGGGATTTATCAGTTCATCATGGAGAGGTTCCCGTTTTATCGCGACAATAAACAGGGATGGCAGAATAGCATCAGACACAATCTGTCTCTGAACGAGTGTTTTGTCAAAGTTCCCCGCGATGACAAAAAACCCGGCAAAGGAAGCTACTGGACACTGGACCCAGACTCGTACAATATGTTCGAAAACGGAAGCTTCTTGCGAAGAAGACGACGGTTCAAAAAGAAGGACGCAATGAAGGAGAAGGAAGATCGATTGCAGAAGGACACGCCAGCGAGGCAGCAGGGCCGTGACCAGGAGCAGCCAGTGCAGGGCTCCCAGCCCGTGAGGATCCAAGATATCAAGACGGAGAACGGGAACGTGACACCGCCACAGGCCGACTCGCCCTCCTTGAGCACCGTGCCCAAAATAGAGAGCCCAGATAGCAGCAGCAGTATGTCCAGCGGAAGCCCGCAAAGCATCCCGTCCAACAGGTCCATCGTCATGGAAAACACAGACCACCACCACCACCACCACCACGGGCAGGCTTCCACCCAGGGCTTCAGCGTGGACAATATCATGACCTCCCTGCGCGCGTCACCCCAAGGTGCAACCGAGCTGCCCCCGGGCCTTATAGCCTCCAGCAGAACACCGGGTATAACACCGTCGTTGTCCTTGAACTACTCCCCAAACCAGACGTCTGTCTATAGTTCTCAGTGCAACCAAAACTCTATCTCCTCTACCTCCAACGCAACGTATCATTGCAACATGCAAGCCATGAGTTTATACGCCGGGGATAGATCGAGCCACCTTGCTCCGAGTACCACCGTGGATGACACGTTGCCCGATTACTCGATCACCACATCATCCTCCTCTCTCGGCCACGGTAATCTAAACTCCGGCCAGGACGGAGGCCATCACCCCCACCAAGGGCGGCTCACCTCATGGTACCTCAACCAGGCCGGTGACCTCGGCCACCTGGGTGCCGCCTACCCGGCCCAGCAGCAAAACTTCCACTCTGTGAGAGAAATATTCGAATCCCAGAGAATCGGCCTAAATAATTCACCCGTCAATGGGAATAACAGCTGTCAGATGTCGTTTCCAACTAGCCAATCTATCTATCGCACTTCGGGAGCTTTTGTATATGACTGCAGCAAGTTCTGAACAGAATGGCTTCTTTCATGCTGACTGACTCTTCGAATGATACCCAGAAAAAACTATTCATTCACGTGCCTATACTTGGACTAGTATGAAACAATGCTCGAACAAGAGACACAAAGACTTGATTTTGGTTTAAAGAACAGTGTTACTGCAAATAACACGTAAGTCTCTTCTTGCTTTTGCGGCCTTTGCGTTATGTGTTAAGGATATGTGAACTTTCAAGGACATATTCGTGTAAATTGCCTATAGTAATTTATTTCTAAACTGTAGCCGGATATTATGGACCAAACACCAAAAAAGTGTTTCTAAATTGAATGGCCTTAATTGTCCACAAAAATGTTCCATTATAGCGGAATAAGGAACATGTATATCACCGTACTATTTCAAAAAAAATCTTCATTTGTTAAAAGTTATTTGAAGGACTTGCATTGTTTGTTTAATAAATTGTAATTTCATGTGAGTTTACGTTACGACTGATTTTTTTTTAAAGTTTTTAACAAGGGCTAGTATTTTTTACATTGGACTTTATAGAGGTAAACACTAAATACAACTTTAAGACGGGATTCAAGTCCAGTCACAATTTAGGAAGCCATTATTAATTAAAGCGTATAGGCTTTATCAAGGCAAATATCGTTGTCTACTGTCTGCAGAGATAATTTATATAAAATATTATTAAACTGTATTTCTATCTTGAAAATAACCCTGTGTTTCAGTTGTTACAGTGCATTAGTTGCATAGGCTACCCATAGGAGGCATGCGTGAAGTAGGCCTAGCCATATATCCATCATAT
Source organism: Molva molva (assembly GCA_900323295.1). NCBI lineage: Eukaryota > Metazoa > Chordata > Actinopteri > Gadiformes > Lotidae > Molva > Molva molva. The sequence goes on along the minus strand of OOFG01063145.1, from coordinate 4,875 downwards.
TTCCCATTAATGTGAAGTATAAACTAAATACATGCTACCATATTTATTAATTAATGTCATTGGGCTATTATTCAGTTGTTATGGTTAGTTATTATTATTTGAGAAGTGGTATATTTGTGCTTCTGTCAGATTATGCAGACGTCCTGACATCACGTTGACCCCGGGCCGTCTTGACTCATAACAACACTTCTAGACATGGGCTACTAAAATACCCAACACAAAAGTTTGTTTGGATGGCCACGTGTATTTATGAGCGCATTCCTTTGCTTGGTAAATATCGTGCCTCCAGTGCCAAAGATAGTCCTGATGTCACTTGTGTGTAGCTTCTAAATGTGTTGTAGTTTCCATTTCAATTCATAGGTAACCGCTGGTAAAAAGGTAAATGATTTTTGAAGATAAAACTACAACATTATCTCGTGCACATCACCAGAGGGTTAAATACTACTAATACTTGTTAGTTGGTATCCCAAATAATTGCCTTCATATATTGTTTGACTGCTGTAATATAATTGTTTTTATATCATCTCGCAAAGCGCAAAATAACATTCACAAATGCACTTAGCCTACACGCTTATTGGTAGTCCTATATTGTTGGTCATATTATGGAATTTAAAAACATAGTCCACCTTGTTCAACGTTATGATTATCCTGAAGCCCACTGCGCATTGATATAAGGCAAAATGTAATCGGTCTGAAATAATCAATTATTTCCATGTATTTGCTAACCTGTCTCCATGTTTCTTATCGCACACTATGTTAATTAATTTACGTTTACGTTTACTTTTTGCCTGCTTCGATTTTTTTATACCGACCCATGCCGACGACGATGATGATGATGATGATGATGATAATAATACAATAATATTAATAATAATAATATTATTATTATTATTCATAATAATAATGAAAATAAAGAAGTATATCCTTGAAATCAATATTCAACCAGCTTATAAAAAAAAGTATTCGTTTTAATCATAACACGCAGGCCTTCAAAAAGTCGACAGTGCTCAAGCAGGGATTTACTAGCATTGCTGTGTATGGTCGTCGTGTATACCACTGGTCTATAGTGAGGCCTATAGAACAACAACAATACCATCCATGACTTATCTGTTTGCTAATAAACAGTAAAAATTCTTATACAACATTATACAACATTATACAACAACCGTAGAAAACATAGCCTATAGTCTACATATCTTGTCCACTCAAATTGTCATTGTCAATGTAACGTTTACCACGTTAGTAGCCGAAATAAAAACAAATAACAAATTACGAATATATGAATGAATAATGTTGAATAATATTTAAAAGTTGTATAGCAACACTAAAAATGCCACTATAGTGCCATTCCTCTCTTGCATAACGGTAATCAGACTCATAAAGTCATTAGATCATTTTCCAAGTAGACCTAATAAACAAACGTCGTGTTAGTCCAGAGATGAATGACGCCCTCACAGAATAGACCAGGTCAGGAAGGAATAAAATTCAATCAGAGCCCTGGAATCATTTTTCATGAGACGGAAAAGGCCGAGTGGGAGACGGGGGTCAATTAGGAGGATGTCGGCAGCCAGAGCCTTATCAACAATGAAACAGGACATAGTACAGTGTGTGCCCACCTCAATATTTGGTTTCAATACACGACCTCTTTAAGTATAGGCCTACATGATTAATGTTTATTGAATCTAGGCCTATTTTGTACTGAGGCTGCAACCTATATTTTATTTGTATTTTTTTATAATTAAGTTTTCGACAATCCATTCATTGAATTGGTTTAACATGCCTCTATGCACTGGAATTTAATTGAAATTGCATCAGCCATTCATATTCTCTGTAAACGTTCCTGGAAATACAAAGCCTCGCATGCGCGTCAGCACCCTCCTGTCACACAGTGGAGGCAACCTTGTTGACTGGGCTCAAGTACCAGAAACACTAGCCTCTGAATGATCAAAAAAATTATATTTAGGACACTAGGCCTACATTCTTATGATGATGATGAGGAGGATGACGATGAGGATGACGATGATGATGATTATTATTATTATTATTATTACTATTCTTTTTATTATTATTATTATGATATAGCCTATTAGTGACGTAGTAGTGTATGCCTATTACGATAGGCTACCAAATTACCCTTGACATTATAGGACGTCTGGATGCTGGTCGTCAAAACATGGTTAAAGGATTTTAGACGTAAAATAGAAAGTTATGAGTTTAAGGTGTATATTCTATACTTATATATAGTCTTGACAACTTTTATTAAAAGATACTGCTACATACAAAGGGTCTGGCTGAAAAATGGCTTTGAATTAAGACGAAGAATAACATTTCTCATGTTGTGCTGTTTTGTACATTTCGCAATGCATGCTTAGTTTTATTCCATCTGTGATGTTTAAATGGCTCTTAATCAGATCTTAATTAGTTCTTTAGGCTTTGATGTTTGATTTAATTTGAAATAGATTTTTAGGGTATATGGCCACAAACAGCACTTGGTCAATAGGCCAATAACAAAAAATAAAAAGCCAATACAACTATTAATACATTAAGTTATAGGCTATAATTCACCACGAGTAGTATACAAAGAACCATGTTTGTAAAAGAGACTCCAAAACGGTGCACCTGTAGGCCTATGCCGCAGCGGAAAATGCGAAGTCGGGTCTCGCAGGCTATAAGGTCTCCGCTCAGCGCCATGTGTTTCCAATCAGGGACCGTATACGCAAGCTTTGTCTGCTCTGCAGCCAAACAAGTGAAAGGTTGGAGGTCCAACACTTGTCTTTTTAGATGGGAAAATAACGCGCTTCATGTTGCGTCTTCACTCTCACGGTTCGTCATACCTCCAAAGTGAAATAACAATCAAATATAAAGTAATTTGTCATGTTTTTGGTTTCCCAACAGAGCAGAGTAGGTAAATTTACATTCGGGCCCATAGGTAGGCCTATAGGCTATAATTCCGAGATTTTTTTTGGATTCAGTTCATAATAAACTTTTGTTGTACAGTTTCACAATTTAATTATCCGATTAAAGAATGGTGTTCAGGGAGACCTTATACCATACATTTCAGATCCTCCAATTGCGTAGTCATACACCCGACCAGACAGAAAACCTCCAAAACAAACAAATAAGAAATGAGTGTGTATAAAATGTTCAACCGTTCTTCACGAGAGGCAAGGTGAGCTAGGAACGTGGAATAATGGGGGTTGTGTGTATTCCGACCGAAGAGGGGAAACGGCGATGCCCATGGCGACCTACGGATAACCCGAGCGCCCTGGCGTTAGACCTCGACACCAACACTAAAGTTATACAAATCAAACGTCTCTCTCACCCCGGATTCTAATTATAAAGTCAGACTACAAACGGACTTTGTCTCAATAATGTTTCGGGTCTACACACCTCACTGGGATTTTTTTTTGGTCGAATAAAAGTTTACATTTATAAATTACAATTTTAAAGTGTTGCCCGGACACTTAAAGGATTTTTTATTTGATTATTTTGCGAGTGAACACTGGTCATTTTAGATTTTAATTACAAGTGGCCCATAGCCTTTATTCAGTTGGATGTATATTTTGAATTCAGAATGAAGAAGCCTTATCTATTAAAACAATATCCTGGCCTATCCATTCCAACACACGTAGGCTAGATCTTTAATTTAGAATTTCAAAGTAAGAGAACATAGACATGCATCCAAATAAAAACAAAACTGCTAAAAAAAAAACTTACTTATTTTATTCCTGCCTTTCGGTTAAATACCAATTAATTCAGCGCTACTAAATACAACGCCTATTCTTCCTTTTCCACATGAATGGCCAATTGATTCACCTTATAGGCAATCGCCAATTTAACTGATTTACATTTTATAAAGCAGCCTACATTCGTATTTTCCCTTTGCCTGCGGATTCTAAGGACAACAAAGTGGAAGACGAACTTGAACTACGTCGTACGTCACAGGAAAGGACTACTTCAAAGCCAGTCCAGTAGCATACTGCCATTTGAGCCACAGTAGCAGTTGTCTGTGTCTTTCGCGGGACTCATCCCAGTCTAGGGTCGCTGTGCAATAAAAACGTCAGTCGAAAACGTTATGCGTCAGTAGACCCATGCTACGCTCCAGTGTTTTTTTCTAAAGGTACTGGGCTATCTCACATTACATCTAATTCAAAACCAAGTAAGGATAATAAGATAAAACATATGCATCATTTGTATTAGAAGAAAAGGTTATTATTATAATATATATTTAGGATGCAATTATGGCAAATGCGAGAAGTGTGAAAATGGTTGTTTAGACCTAATTTAATTTAGGAATATTCCATTTCAAACACACACACATCAAATGAGACAGACACAGCGAGAGAGACGGAGACAGGGCCAGAGACAGACACACAAAGACACAGAGACACAGAGACACAGAGACAGAGAGACAGAGAGAGAGAGAGAGAGAGAGGTTAACCTGTGCATGCTGCTATTAATCCGTCTTTTATCCCTAGATTCCTTCCCTATCTTTGACATTACCAACAGCGTATAAATCTAGGTGTATCTCTTCTGAGCTGATAGGACAGCACACAGGGCTGGGACACATACTATTTCACAGTCATGGACTAATACATGGACAGAAAATGTACATACTTTCCCTTGTAATGATAGCAACAGTAATGCTCTATTCAGCGGCGGCAGCGAGCAGCGAGGAGTTGTAAAGCACTTCATATACCAATTGTGTCATGGTTGGATATAATATGCATGTGTAACTTTGCATGCATGTGTGTGTGTGCGTATGTGTGCTTATTGGTGTGCATAGTTGTGCATATGTGTGTGTGTGTGTGTGTGTGTGTGTGTGTGTGTGTGTGTGTGTGTGTGTGTGTGTGTGTGTGTGTGTGAGCGAGAGCC
>OOFG01063140.1:0-16425 GCA_900323295.1 Molva molva | reverse complement strand
ACACACACACACACACACACACACTGACACACATTTATCTTTGTAGTGTGTTTCTTCTTCGGGGCACCTCCATTACAGGCAGACACAGAGACAGCTAAATATTGTGGTACATGCATTACCATCCAGGGGTTGGGCAGCTGTGGCAGTCTCAGTCTCTGGGCCATCTCAACACTGGGTGTCCTACACCTTGCCCCGGTGGGGGTGCTTCTCAAGGCTGCATCGGTCGCCACGTCTTCCTCCGGTCGCTCTCTGGATACACAGGAGAGCACCAGGAGAGGCCTGGCCGTGGAGCCCCAGGCAGGGCTCAACACCGCCTGGATCTTGGCTGCCTCCACCTCCCCATCACCTATCATCATACACATCAGAGGCGTAGTTTATAGAAACCCAAAAGCATCAAGCACTGCAGGATTCGTTTTTTCTGTGTGTGTGGGACCCTAGGGAAGTGAAACTGAAACCTTGAGCTGACCCCACCCATCGTCTTACCTTTCCCAGGCTCTGCATTGGCTACGTAGATGAAGCCGCTCACGGTTTGGCACACTTCCTGCACTTGCGGGTTGGGAATAAACATCGGACAGCTGGATGGATCAGTGTCTTCCGATGTGAAGAGTTTATCATCGACCCTGTACTGGCCGACTCTGGCTCGGTCCCTCTCAGCCCTGCAGCCACATACATACACACAGAGATGTTCACGTCGACAAGGTATAAAAGGAAGGGAACTCTACAACCAGGAATATTGTTAAGTAACACTTACCTATTGGTTGAGTAGAGAGTCAAGATGTTTAGTTTGTGTTGATGGTTGTATGTATAACTGATTCCTGAGCCAATTCCTATATTCATGAAGAATTGGTTGATTTAGGTTGGCTTGGTCATTGAATAATTACCAAAACAATACAAAAACAAACAACTGAAAACCCAATATTGTTTTGGAGCCTTAATGGCCAGTCCCTCCACCCACAATTGCATGAATCTGCATGGAGACTTCCATGCCTGTGTGACATAATGTCACTTGAGCTGTTGTTTTACCTGTAATCTTCCAACACATATTTCGTTTTTCAGTGAACTATCATGTTATCAAATGGAACATATCAATCTTTAAGTGCACATCAAGTGCACAATACTTCTGCTTATTAGCAACACATGCCATGAATGTGCACTTAAGTGTTCATGAATGTGTGAATCCAAAAATAGCTTTTAGCATGTAAGGTCTAAATGACTCCAATTAGATTTGATGTTACTATTATAGCTTGATAATAATAACGCCAAAAAAGTATCATGTTTAATGTTGTACATTTCTCCACCATTAATCTGTCTCCCACTGGGAATGGCAGCCACAGGAAGCACATCTGGAGCGTGCATGAGCCTCGTCACCATGGAGACATCCAGCTGTTCAATGCCGGGCCCAAACATGGCGTAGCGTGGCTCAGACGACGGTAGCAGGGAGTTGAGGAAGGAAGTCACCACCTCATATGGGGGTCGTGGAAACTGCCATTTTTGTCTGCAGGCGGGGTGGCCCTTCATGTACCTGTGACAGTATGGGTGAATGCATTAAAAAAGGCTAGGAATAACGATATAAAACATTTAATGGAAATACTGATTTACCCACTCTGCCATGTAGTCATATTTTGAAACGTTGTCCTGTTCTTCGCCCTCCACTCTTTCCTCCAGCAGAAGGTCATCGCTACAGAGGGGAGATGCCAGGGCTTCTAGTTTAGGCATCGTCACGTGATCTATGGAGGACCAATGAGGCATATCCCGGAGCAAAAAGTATTTCCATAGTAATGGATCTCTAACCAGAGCCCTCCAGTAGCGACTGGTAGCTCCGAGGCGGCAGATATCCTCAGGAGGAAGAAGCGTCAGGATAACAAACTGTACATCCACCTTCAGGAGGACATGGGTTTAGATTTCTAATGTTCACAAATTAACTTATGTTAGCTAAAATGTAACTTGTTATAATCGTGAAATAAAAGTAGGAAACTAGTGTGTATAATTATATCTCACCGGTATTCTGTCTAAAAGAGATTCATCCTCCACAGGAATCTTCGGACTTTGATTCGAATCACTTTCTCGTTGACATGTATTGTACAACAATCGATCTCTGAAACGTTTAAGGCTGCGAATGACAAGCGATTCGCTGAGCTTCTCCGTTTGCTCTTCCATATTTACCATGGGGTTCTGATTTAAAATGCAACTGTACTTTCTTAAATCAGACGTTATTGAAAACTTCTAAACCGGAGGCTTCACTTAACACTTCCTTGTTGTTGGAAGGCCCAAGTGCATTGTGGGAATGGTATTTAGGCACACAATTGCACAATCACATTTGATGTCATTCAGTAAAGAGTTAGTTAGCAATAATTAAACGAATCTTTGTTAAACCAACGCGCGTATTTATTTTCATTGAGGACATAAAAAACAGAAAATGAATTTTTTTTTTCTCCTCGAAAAGAACACTTCAATTATAGGCATACTATCAAAGTTATGTGTCAGAAAAAAATGAACTTGAAGATGGGATGACACAAACGAAGCATTACAAAGCAGATATTTAAACTGTACTTTAAAAAGTTCAAAGAATACTTCAGTCTCAATCAACATATTGTGACATATCCTTACCTTTTGTAATATAGACGCAATTAATTAAAAATATATTAACAAAAGTATAACAAAAATGAAAAAATAAAATAAAATAAATAAAAAGTCGCTGTGCAATGTCTCATTCCCAAATGGATTATCATTAACTAAATCTTTTTTTAAAAAAGGTTATTTTCTTAATAGTCTTTCTAATATTAATATTAATGTTACTTTACCACATTCTCAGAGCAGAACATATGCTCCGACCAGCCTGGAGTCAGGAAGATAAGTGTTTCAGGGACAGAGAGAACATTTGTTTTGTTTTATTAATCTTTCTCCTTAACCCCACTTTTACACTATACACCCAAAACCCTCTAGCCCCTAATACCTCTCCTTTGGCCAGAGCTGTTTGGCATAGAATGAGGTTGCCTTTAAACACAAACCCAAGACTGTTTTACATCACTTACTTAAGATACTCCCACCACCCCACTTTAAAATCACTCTATGCACATCAATAGATCCCCCCTGTTGGGTTAAGGTTTTATTTTGGAGGCGATACACGCATGTTTTGATCTTGGACTTGTGCCTGAGGGCAACTTCAGTGCGGGAGCAGCTCGGTGTTCTACTGTAAGATACTAAGGATTTCCTTGGCGTTTTCTGTGTTCCAGCCCTGGCCCTGCAGCGGGCCCTCACAGGCCAGCACGTATTTGTTGAGGATCTGTGTTCCAATGTCCCGAAACTGGAGACGGTCTTCTTTGCGGTCCATCATGTCGACACTGCAGTCCTCGTACTTCACGGCCCAGAAGCACATCTCGCCGATGTACATCATCGTCAGCAGGTGAGTGTCAGAGAAGATGCCTGGTCAGAGGATGAGAAAACAAAAAGCTGATTCATTAGCATTGTACTTCTGTGGTGGAGGACATGGCTCTACTTCACACAATGCCGAATGGAAATAAAGACTCTTAAATAAGAGTTATTCAAATGTCTTGTTAAACTCGTAGTATGCAAAGTATTATAGTCACATAACCGTTTAGTTATAACTGGTTATGAATGTAATTATCTATGTTAAAGAGCAGAGGCTTTGTTACATTACTTTACATACAAATAGTATCAAGTCATTATACCTGGGCTGAAGCGTAAAGATAAGTATCAACATGCGTACCTTCGGATAGGAAGTTGGCGGTGGCAGTGTCGTGGAGAACCACCCCGTCGTTGAGTTTCACAGAGTTTCGCACCTGCAGCATTCGCATCAGGTAGCGCACACCTTCCTGGATACACTGATGGAGACATCAAAAACTCTCAAGACGCATTGTAGCGCATCAGCACAATACAACAAAAGGTTGATACAACTCCCTGACAAAAGGTACTAGGTTCGATCCCCAATGCCCACAGCATACCTATAGGGTTCCTTGAGCAAGATGAAGAACCCCTTATTTGGTCCATAATGACCTTTAAATGTATCATTCACTGTACATTGCTTTGGATATATAGCACTTCATTCCAAATTATGCAAAATGGGTTAAAGAGCACCCACGTCCAGTCATATAGGGTGGTGTACCTTAAGAAATGTGTCCTTGTTCTTCTTGATCCATTGTTTCCGTTGGTGCAGAGTGTGACAGTACATGTACAGCAGGGCTCCCCGTCTCCAGTAAAGGCATTCTAAGAGCTCCAGGCCTAGCACAGACTGCACCTGACATCCCCCAACAGACCAAATACACATGCACAACAATGAAATAGTCATTTCTGAATATCTACATAATGCTATGAATACATGTTCATAGATTGGACATGTGCTGTATTGAGACTAAAGAGATAAATGTCATGGATTTAAAACTAATTTGTATACATTTCATAATAGCATCTTCTTTTAAATCATGTTCATAACCAATTTCCCTTCCATCTAAAAGTAAGAGGCTTGTTTGTTCTCATATCATTAATGACAAATCACTAGTAATCAGTTTTTCTAAAAATGTTTTTCTCCAGTTCAAATTTTTTTTTCGTTCAAGCTATCAAAACATAAATGCCTACCCCTGGCATGTTAGACTGAAATTGATGTCCAAAATCATTTGCTATGCTTTGGTCAACAGATGACCTTACAATCAATTTGGTAAGGTTATTTTAGGGTATGGCAGTAATGCCGACTTGATTAAAGTACTTTAGAAGTGCTTCTATTTGCCGATTGCTAGACTGTGATGTAACCTTTGACAAGAGAAAACTACTGCGGATGATTTGCAGTAAACGTAACAAAGTGTAGGGCTGTAGAAGGGCATTTTACTTTATGTACGAGTTGTAATGATGGGTTATAATAGACCCTTAAACCCTTGACTTCACTTAAGTGGGCGACTCAACAACACTGCAGACTTCCTTCGGCATCGCTGCTCTCTAAGAGGAAACCCTTATCCACAAAGAACCATTTGTGTTTTGGGAGGGTGGCAGTCCCAGACAACAGTGATGTTGTTTCAAAAAGTAGAGTATGTTCTTATATAGCCGTTAGATAATTCAACCAACACAAGCACACACACACCTCTTGTGCTGGTGCCAGTCTCCCTGCCAACACTTCTGGCTCTGTGAGGTCCTGCAGCAGCTGCTGGATTTTGAATGGGGAACTGTCTTCAGGAAACTCCTGGTCCACAAGCTTATTTTCCTCATAAAATGTGATGTCTAGGATCACCTACATACACAAAATACAGAATACAGACATTTTTTCCCTGCACTACCCACACTAAAAACATATGTAGTATGATTATCAGTAATACTGTACTATGGTAGGAATAGTAGACTACTATTTCCTGCATAACTTTGCTTGTAATGCCACTTAAAACTAATATAGCAATGTATTTAAGACAATTAAATTTTAAGACAAGCCTTACACTTCCAGAATGTGATAATGCTCAATGATCATAAAGGGATTTTGTATGTTTTAACATTATAACATGCACATGTATTTAATACAATATATCCACTTGCATTCAATCTGTTATTTTATTAGGCCTAATCTTATTAGGCCGAATCTTCAATGTGATAATGAGCATATAGACACAATATATACACGCTTTAAATTTCGAAATCAATAGTATAAATAAACAAATTCAACACATTGTGTTTATAAATCACTGTCCGATGAGACAAGAGGGATAATCAAGTGATATGTATTTACCTGTGTGTAATCCTGAAGCAGTTTTGGAAGACTGCTCGTCTCTCCTCCTTGTCTGTAGAAGCTTTTCAACTTGTCTAGTATGGTAGACGCATTCTGTAAATAGTCATCATCTACGGAAAAATCATACAACGTAACACCAATTAAAGATCTAACCAGATGGAATCGAATATGTACTGCGTAATGGATGTCTGCTGATGACCAACTATTTTGAATATTACATTAAGATATTTTGTCCATACTTTGTTTCCCCTTGATGCTATGAGGGTAACTGTTAACATGACATACACTATCGAACACAAAGCACCAATAGCTGCCTAACTTAACTGGTAGAACAAGCGCATTCTCCTAGTTAACATTACGGTGGTCCTCACCCAGCTGCTGGGAAACTTCCAATTCAAAGGATCAGCAAATAAAATAACTGTCCACTCCGCATTATTGAGCTAACCTTAGCAATGTAGCCTACAGCTGTCCCAAGAACTCACTTCGGTAGCTAGTAATCCCTCACAATTGAACGAACAGCATTGACCGGAGCCAAACAACACAACCAACAGAGGTGCAGTTAGCCATCTGGGTTTATGCGAATGCAATGTAAACACGTAACGTTTAACCGGAGACCAGATGTTGTTATGGTAGCAAGCTAGGCTACATATCGTTAGCATGCTAGCTAGGCGTCTTAACTGGGCGGTCAGCCGCAACAGGGTTCGAAGTGTAAACGTTTACTTGTATATCCCATATCCATTCGAGGACTTAAAACCAATACCTTGTTTTTCCGATCGCAGGCTAGCGCACTTTATATCCAACTCAAATATCCGTCGCTCCAGCTCGAAGCCTTGTCGCCTGCAGTCGTCAGCCATGACTGAAAACCTTTGTCACGTGAGCGCTGGATTATTCACGTGCTCAAAGTGTGTGTGTGTGTGTGTGTGTGTGTGTGTGTGTGTGTGTTTATTTTAGCGTCAAATTCGGATTCAGATTAATTCCTATGATTAATACAGATTACTTGATAAATCCCCGGAAAAGTTGAATCTCTACAATTGCTCTGCTCAGGTTGTAGGAAATACAATAAATAAAAAACACACAACAATTCAATATCTTATAAAACCTTGAATGAACCTTCATTGATGATTTTTTTTATTTATTTTTGATGAGTGTGTGGTATCCAGAAAACATATATTGCTGTAGTATAGTCGGTAGGGAATCGGTTAAATTCTAATCCTTATATATATATGCATATGTCTGTCGGAACTCCTTTTTGTACAGCTCTAAATTAATTTTAACAAATGCTTTTTTGTATTATCATTAACCTTTTTCAAAAAAATTGTTGTGGTTTCATCGGACGGGGTCATCAGGTAATTCTGTATGTCGTCGGCAGCGAAACGGTTAAATTCTAATGAGTTCGCCAAGCCTCCGTCGCTCAGAGCCGAGCTGTGCGTTCGCACCTTCGGTAACTACGCCCCTTTAAGTCTCTGTTCCGCCCCTTTCAGGTCCCAACTGACGTCATTTCAGTGCAGAGAGCGTCGAGGGCTTTCGTTATACGTCGGCTGCCATTCATTAGATCCTACGCCATCGTCACTTGAGTTTTAACGTCGGTCACTCGGTATAGCTATTATAGCTCAAATATGGCGGCATTTAAAGCATTATCACGGGCGGAGAATTTGTTCTTCAAAAATGTATTTGGCACATGCAGATCCAAATCTTACCTCGCTAACCATGACTTGATCAAGGTCAGTATTGAAATGTGTTTTATTGAATAAAACATACACGTTAGCAAACAGACAAACCATGTGGTTCGTGTTGCTTGTGTAGTTTAGTGCAAAACATTATTATGAATGTTATCAGTAACCCTGTAAATTAGGCATATAGGGCTATTTAAAACGCATACTTATCATGTTAAGCAAATCACCCGGGAGGGTTTTTATTTTAATTGATGTATAGTAGTACACTTGATCCTAACAATGTGCTTATCTCCCCTTATGATTTAACAGTTAGGAACATTTAATGTACAGTATATAAGTCAATTCAAACGCACCCACAGATCTGAATACCATTCGTTTATGTGAATCAATGTTGTAACGTTTGTTAAAACGACCACAAACTCTGCACCTAGGTCTTAGTCCATATATTTTTTAAGACATTTTTTGCATCGCTTTCATATTACTCATAATATAAAAGGATCCGAAATCTCATCAAGCCAGCACTGTAACGTTAAAGACAGGCCGTTGAATGACTACAATGTGAGTTGTAGGCAGTGTTGCACAAAAATACTGCTTTTAACCCACATTGCATTTTAACATCTCAGCAGATGATGACGGATGATACATTATATATATTATCCCCATGCCTAACCTCAATATCTAAATGTTGTTCTCCTTTGTAAGAAGAACATCTACTTGACAGGTTAAATATTATTTTATAAACTGTCCTGGTTACATAAAACTACGTTCAAATAAATGTATTTTGGAAGAAACACATTCTTCTATTGTTAGCTGATCCATATAATTGAGCAATCTACCCAATCCTTATCAGGCCAATACATTTGTTTGTTTATATTGTTGTTCAGGTAAATGTAAACTATCAAATTAAATGTACTGCCCCTCAGGTTATTTGACTACTGCATCTTTCAGGACATTAGAAAATAGTCAAGTGGCTGGTCGCTTTGAGTCTGCCATCAGCCGTTGGCCTGCCAGCGGGAACGTTAACCGACTGCCCTCCAGCTCTGTTTTGATGTGGGATTTGTCCACCGCCCCCTGCTCTTTTTGTTTCCCTTTCTCCGCTAAACTGGTTAAATCTCATACACTACCAATTAACTCTCCCAAGGATCTTATTGACTTATCATTTTACAGTGCAGCAATACAGTGCAATGCACAAAACTCTATAAACTCTATATCCACATTGCTTTTGACTGCATTCCACAGACCTCCGGCTGTTACTTTTCCACTTCTGGCCAGAGAAACTCCAAGTTCTACACAGATCCCACTGAGGCGGTGAAAGATATTCCTAGCGGAGCTACTGTTCTGGTCGGAGGTGAGTTTAACTGTTAACCGACCACTCCTAAGTTCAGAAAAGGTAGTGGCCCCGTCTATAGCCTTAATGAAGCTATGAGTTGGCATGAAGTTGTGATAGTAACTTTGCAATCATAGTAAAATAATAATAATTCAAAATTCCTACATCTTAGATAGATGTCGATGAATGCTGTATTCAATTAGAATTAGAATTGTATGTATATATATTTTTCTTATAGCCATGAAGGTTTTGATAAATCGCAAAGAGTTTATCATAATTTACAGTACGATTAAGACGGACGGTACAAATAACATCTGACACCATGTCTTGGTTACTCATTTTAAACTAACATGTAAGTAAAATAGTTAAAGTAAAAATTTAAATAGTTTCCAAATCTCTTCCATCTTTTTTTTTTTACAGGTTTTGGGCTGTGTGGAATTCCGGAGAACCTAATCAACAGTTTGTTGGAAACTGGTGTGAAGAGTTTAACAGCCGTCAGCAACAATGCTGGGTAAGTGCATATGTGTTTTTAGTGCTTTATTTGGTCTAGCACTCCTTTCCACTTGACTCTGTCCTGTGTTTATGACCTGAGACCTTATAACAAATGTGCATATGTGTGTGCTCATAATATGTATTGTTTTCTTATCATGAATCATTTCATGCTTCTACTTCTTCAACTGAATATTGGCCCGAGTCATGCTGAGCCCAGGTGAAGATGTGTTGGTTCTTACCACTATAGCCTATACCCTTTGACTATGTGTCATCTTCATTTCTGTCGCAGTGCTTTTTCAGCAGATTAGTCAGCAGTAGTCTTAATGTAGTTATCCTGCTTGTTGTGCTTGACTGTGATTTCAAACCCAGCCATTCCAGTGGTAGCGGAAGTAAAAGGGTCTATCTAGCCACTCAAAAAACATCACAGGTCACTGACTCCCTTTCACCCTTGCACACATATTCACAAATAGACTGCATTATTGTCAGCCATGCAAGGGAAGAAAACTATTAAGTTAGTTAAGTGTCTTGCTCAAGGGCACCCTGGCACCTTAAAAAGCCAAGGATTCAAACCAGCAACTTTCGACACGTGTGTTGCTCTCTCTGCAGAGCTACTGCCACCCCCTTATAAAGTGGTGTGATCTTGTCCAGCCACTACAGTAAAGTATATGGCAATAAACATCCACCAGAACTTGGAAAGATCCTGACATTTTTTCAGCATGAGAGGCCCCATGAACAAATTAATCTCGATCATGATTGTCCATAAAGTCAATACAGATGTCATCACTTTGTACCAGTAGACAGTTTGTGTTTGCACAGAATACACACCAAAGTCTGGTGTTGGGAAAGCTTACTTTGGATAAGCAAATTCTAAACAGCCAGCCATAATAAGTCTGATTATTCTTTTCTCATTTTCTCTTGAGAGCTAGTGGCTTAACCAGTAGGGTTCAGTGAAGGTCACTGATCTTGAAGTTACCTGAACATGCCTGAAATCATGCCGCAAGCAGAAAAATACTGCTAGATAACCAACCTGGACTTTATCACACTGGGTCTCCACACAGATGGTCCACATGTTTACCTTACAAGAGTGTGCACAAGGTCATGCCCTTACTGCCACTTTTCCATTGAATGAAAATCACCACTTTAATTGAATGTAGCAACAGAAACAACACGCGGGTTTGCTCTCAGCTCCCCTCACTGTTTCCACTGGCAAGTCCCCTCTTTGAGTTCCTGCCTTTGTAGAGCTACAACGAGGAAGATACACTTATGTAACAGTTAATTTTAGAGGGACACCACATGCCATGGAAAACTTCCTCCCCCCTCCCGTCCCACTGTTGGCTCCATGCTGAATATCTCTGGGAGTTGTGTATTGCACCTCAATGAATACTTTCCAAACAAGTCCAGTCAATCCTATACTTCTCTCTGCTGCCCGACTGGCCATCCTACATCTGAAGCGAAAAATGTTACTTCCTTAAGCTTTCCTGTGCCATGCAGAAGTTATGTATAACACGCACGCACGCACGCACACACATTTAAATAATTATAAGCCTTTGTTTAAATGCTGAATTTATGAATGCTAAGAATGAATATGCATAACTTGGATTACATTTTTCATGGTCAAACTTGTTTGGACACCCTAGCAAACACAAAAAAAACCAAGATATTAAAAAACAAGATATTTGGTATTAAATTCTGCAATTTCATTTTTTACTGCTGGAAATTCTATTTTCTGGCTCTTGCATAATGATGTCGGTAGGGTTATTGGACGGACTAAAATATCTGTGTATCTGACTGATACACTCTGTGCCTTAAAAAAAGAATGATTTTACTGCCAGCGTGGGACAAAATATTCTGGCTGGACACACCCAAAGTTGCTGGATGATTCAACACTTTCTTTAAGGACTTTCCCTTCTATCCTCTCAGACACAGACAGTTATCTATCTTTTTATTATTTGTTATAGAGTGACTTGAGAGACACAAGAGAGCTCTCTTAGAAAGCTTTCTGAAATGGCAGTGATGCAATGATAGAGCAAGCTTATCTATCACAGCGCTCTTGTTGTTAACTTTTCTGACCCACATGTCTAGCTGGGTGACCTTTTAGAGTCAGGTGACATCGGAGTGAAGGACAAAACAATGGTGTACAGGCATTAGAATGTGCACTGCCCATTGTAGTGAAACCATGGAAACTATACAAATCACATTCTCTTCACTGATGGGCACCACTTTAAAACCCACAGGCAGAGAAGTAGATACTAGTGGTGTGTGTGTGTGTCTAAAGGGGTGGGGGGGATGTGTTTTTAATTCATTTCATAGGTTTAGTTTTTGGTTGGTTGGTACGAAACAATGAGTATTGCCACAGCAATAGTTTGATTAATGAGATGTACTGCATTGCTTTCAAGGCATCACTTTGATGAAATAAGTCTAATATTTATATAGTCGATTCTGCCATGTCCGTTTCAAAAGGTTAATGGCTGACCGACCTTCTACAATGTCATTGCTTTCATGGCTGCCATAACTGTAATACAATTCAGAGAGTAATTCCGTTCCATGCCCTTTTTATACAGCCCCTGGTGACACAGTAACTATGCTTTTATTGTCAATGATAATCTTGTGTCTACCTCCCTTTTTTAAATAACTTTTATTTTCCAGATGTAATACTTTAATAATATAATTGCAGATTAACTACCTCCATATAATGTACATTTTGGTATGTTATATGAACAAATTTCACATTTTTTAATGATTACTTTGATGGGAGAGATCAGTCAATCATTGGATATATGTAAATTAGACAAACCTACTATATCATGTACAGACGCACACATTTCTTAGCAACTACAGCTTCCACAGACAGATGCACAGAACGGTACAACAAGGACTACAAAGAAGTCATAAAGTAATAAATATAGCGCTCGCAATCTTTAAACAGATATCAGCCGAGTTTATCAAACGCAGTAGCAGTTGTTCAGCTTATCTAATGGGTAATTTGCAATAATGTCAAGATATCCATTAGTCAAAGAGCTATGCATAGCTTTAGTGTTTTCAGCCTTCTGGTAGTCGGGCGGGTTACACAGTACTGATTTCTCATACAGTTTCAGTACATGTTGCTTTATTAATCAAGCATTTGATTTATTAGGATCCCCATTAGTTGCTACAATAGCAGCAGCTATTCATCCTGGGGTCTGCAGAAAACATAACACATGACACTAATGAGCACGGACAATATAGGTCAATAAAAAAGAATAAACTATTATTAATCAACCAGCCAATAAAACATTCTACAGTCTAATATAAACATGGACATGACAATGGCTTTGACCATGGAACAAAGGAAGGCATTGAATATATTCATTGGTTCCCTGTAGGAGTAAAATCTTAAGTCTCAGCCGAATGAAATCCCGAAATTCTTCTTGTGTCTACCCTTTTCTTAAAACTACATTTTCACTCCTGAAAACTCCTGAATACATTGCTTGTGATGCTGCAGGAAGCCTGCTTTCCCAAGGGCCTATCCTCTTGCGTGTCTCACAGTGTCCCCATTGTTATCCCCTGTGGTTGGGACCTTTCATGCCTCTAAAGGGGCTAGGGCCAGGTCGGTCAGGTGACATTCTTTTCCTTTTTGATGAACAGAGGAGTGTAGGGTTGTGTTTTTTCCCCTTGGCCCTTTGCTGGGTCCTGGTATCTGTCACAGCATGGTGTCTAAATGTGCCTTGATGTCAAACCAGCCATAGTCTACAGTACAGTGTGTTTCCTATGGGGCAGCACTAAAGCAGGTTCTTCACGTTGTATCTGTGTAGTGAATGTTCTGCATGAATCAATATAGTTTCTTCTTTATTTTTCAGTGATGATTCTCTCCCTTTATGTTCACGAGACAGAAACACACAGACCAGTTTCCTTTGCCTGTGTCCTTTAGCAGTATTTGTCTTCATAACGATTCCTTGGGTTTTTAATTTAGGGTTGGACAGTATTCTGCATAGCTGAGCTATTTCCAGACACGCAGAGTACAGTCCAACCCTTAATAATAACCACAATGAATCATTATGACGTGAAATAGTGCTTATGGCTCACATGCTGATCTTGGCCTACTTTGAAGGCACATGAAACAGATTGTAAAAGAAGTCGTGGAAATACAGTAATGAATAATGTAAGCTAACATTCAGTTTGATTGGACAATGGACACGTTTATGTCGGCCATAAAAGGATAACAATTTTCTATTTTCCAGCTTTAATTATATTCCATTAAAAGTGTTACATGTTGTTACATGTGTTAACTTCTTTTTTGTTTTTTTTGTTTTTTTTCTTTTAAAGATTTTATTTTATGTTCCTGGCAAGCAAACATAAAACCTGCATTAAAAACCCCATCGAAAACAAGATGATCGTCCTTTTTTAGAAATACTAATAGATTGTGCGTCGCCCCTCTCTCCCCGTCTCTCCCTCCCCCCAGAGTGGACAACTTCGGCCTGGGTCTGCTCCTACAAACCAAGCAGATCAAGAGGATGATCTCCTCGTACGTTGGCGAGAATGTAGAGTTTGAGAGGCAGTATTTGTCCGGCGAGCTGGAAGTGGAACTCACACCTCAGGTTATTATAAAAGAAACATGAAACTATTTGACCAGAGACGGACACGTTCGCACCAATATACAAACAAACAACCAGAAGGATTCATTGATTACACTTAATGCTCCGCAATGTAACTGCACGTATTGGCTTTGAGATATAATGTATGTTAGTAGTTAAATGTCTGGAATAAATGTATAGAATAAATGCAATCTATTCACGACTCCATTGACCCAGGGAATCATGCTCTCTAAGATCTCACCAATACCTGGCTTGAAGACGTGCTTTGTAGTTTTTTGTGTCACGCTTTGTGTCGACAATTTTGTGCCAAAGAGCCAAAGTGTTGTGGCGATAACTCACAAACACACACACCCACATATATTTCTTATTAAAATAATACAAAATCTTCTATTTTATTTTGACTGCCAAACTCTACCGTGGGAAAGTTCTTTTTTTTTATATGGGAAAAAACAACAACACAAAACAACCTGTTTCCTGTGTGCTCTTCTTCAGGGCACACTGGCAGAGAGGATCAGAGCAGGCGGGGCTGGGGTCCCAGCCTTCTTCACCGCTACCGGCTATGGTACCCTCATCCAACAGGGAGGCTCCCCCATCAAATACAACAAGGATGGCACCATAGCCATCGCCAGTGAAATGCGAGAGGTGGGATGCAGTGTTTTACCGAGCTTGTTTGTGTCGCCTTCTTTTCAATTCACCACACAATGTATATTATGCAATGTGTATCTTCCGGTATATGTGACGATACCCTCATTTCTTGTTGTTAGTTTACTCTGAAATGGGGATAGTTACACGTTCACAGATTTTGAATGCCAAAATTGTCATCCACCTATGGATACCAACATCATTCATGCAACCTAACCGTTGTAGAGCTTTTCTTGATTTACTTGGGCAATTGGGTCATTTTAGGTGAGGATTACCCCAAAAAGGGCTTGGGGCTTAACAGGTTATGTGTGATTTACAGCTGTTCAGCTCTTGGTGTGTATGAAGACCATTTGCATTACATTGGTTTTAGATTGGTCCCTGTTTTGATTATAATGCAGTGGATCATTTCTACACAGACACTAACAGCAACTTTATCTTTATAGCACCATTCAACACAAGGCCATTTATAGTACTTTACAACGGAAGAAGTCACATGTAAAAGGACCATCTTTAAAATATTATTAAAAAAAAAAAAGGAGAAATGTAAAATACAAGAAATACTATATATTTTAAATATAGTATGGTAAGAGAATAAATGCATTTGGCATTCAGCTTAGTTTATTAGCTGAATGTTTTTTTTCCTTCCTTCAGGTTAAGCAAGTTTCCAAACCAGTTTAATTTGTGGTGTTCCCAGGTGCGCGAGTTCAACGGCAGGCATTACATCATGGAGAAGGCCATCACTGGAGACTTCGCCCTGATCAAGGCCTGGAAGGCCGACCGGGCCGGCAACATCATCTTCAGGTAAATGCTACAAAGATGGATTAAGGCAAAAATAAGTTGGGGCAGGAAAAGCTCTGGAAGATAGGGCAGACGATGCTAGCGCGACAACAGACCCTCAAGGCAAGAAAAGCAGCTACATGTTATCATGTCATCAAATTAGATCTCACTGCTGGCATGCAGACACATTTGGAATAACCTTGCCGTGTTGACACAACATGATTCTGAAGGAGGAACGAAGAAACCAGTGCTGGCTGCAGCACATTATAGTGGTAGTGAGTCGACAGGAAATTATTTTCTTGAATACGTTTTGTTCTGATAAATCCAAACAATGTGGGTCAAAGAACAACCTTCTACCGGGTGCCAAACAGCTAGTGGTTGTAGTTGTTTGTTTTCTCCACCAGAGTGCAGTATACCAACTCCATAAAATTCACATAGCTAACCATGACAATGATGGTGAATGTAGTGTTGAAGCTGCATTGTCAAGAAAAAATACTATTGCAGTTGCAAAAATGAGGGCTATTATTTCTCTTATGACATGAAGTTTAGTGAATTTAAATTAGTTTCTTACCAAGCTATTTGCATGAACCTCGGTTGCTACCAACTACACTAACTCTAATGAAATGGAACCTCTGCTGTTCTTTTGCCCTATTAGGAAAACTGCCAGGAACTTTAACCAGCCCATGTGCAAGGCAGCAAAAACTACTATTGTAGAGGTATGTATGTCTCATCAAAATTGGTTTCTCGGATGCTTGCAACATTCACAGACTGAAGGACAGAAATGTAAACTACATGTCAACACTGTTTGGATAGAGCTAAGTAGGGTCTACGTCGTTCATATATTAAATACTATAACTACTTTACAGATTTACTTGGGGCTGGCACAACCATATTATTTACATTTTTTCAAGTAAACCACAACTCGTATCACAAATCTGCGCTTTGTTGTTACATCAACAGTCTGTGTTGACTTTCAGGCTTTCATACTTACTTTTCCCGACTTGCTTTGACAAGGTAAACACATATTTCCCACACCATTAAAGCCCTTTAGAGTTTAGAGTCAGATTTGCACACTTAGAATCTGTGTGACTATAATGGGAATGCTGATCATCCCCACTTTACACGTCTCATTTGATTCCATCTGGCCAACCTGTCATCTGAGAGGAATCAGTCTCTCTCTCTCTCTCTCTCTCTGTCTCTCTCTCTCACACACTAAGTGTG
>OOFG01063134.1:0-12500 GCA_900323295.1 Molva molva | reverse complement strand
CAGGCTAAGTACAGGGTATGCGGGCTGTATTCTAAAGCAGTGTTAGTTCCCCCCTTGTTACGTTTAGTTACAGGGTAAGTACAGGGTATTCGGGCTTTTCATTTAAGGGTAGGTACAATATATATACAAACACGATCTCAGACTTTGGAACCTTAATTTAAAAAAACATATATTGAAAACTTTTTATTTTGAACCAAACTTTTTATCAACTTTGTGTGTCAAATGATCAAAGATGAAGTAAAAATATCTAGTTTTTTATTTATTTCTCAGTATGTAAACAAGGCAGTGTATAATATTAATGTCACTAGGCTGGGCTGCTGGAAGTTGAACCGCCACACAAAAATTTATTTATTTTTCCAATGCCACCACAAGCCAACACATAATAATGCTCTGTAAATGGTTCGAGGAAAGAACATAAATATAGAACTACATTGTAAATAGGCAGAAGAATGCATTTCGCTGTAAAGGACTTGTGTATGCGATGATGGACTACTGGAATAACAGTGTGCGCATGCACCGATAAATGTGGTACATTCAGCTAGCTTACTAGCAGCGGCAATGGTAAAATATTTACCTAGTTTAAATTACCCAAATTACTATATTGCTAGAACATTCCATTTACTAATAATGACACAAAAGTCTGTAATTTAAAAGGACCCCCACGCTTAGGTTCAAAGATCACCAAATGAGGCATGATATATAGATGAAAATAGAAATACAATTTTACCACAAAAATATATATATACCTCTACAAGTAAAACCCTGCTATTTAGAAGCCCACTCAGCACCTGCCCTGTACCCTCGGGGGTACGGAGCGCTCCCCACGCAACGCCACGCCTCATTGAAGAGAAACTGCAGGGAGAGAGAGGAGGCAGAAAAAGGGAAAGTACCACTAACCATCGACAGTCACATGCACGTCTATAGCCTACAATAAATGTGTAGAAAATAAACATGGAAAATAATGAGGCACTGCAAATCCAGAGACAGTGCAAATTTGTTTCATTAAAGCCAATGACAACCAGTCCAAAAATCTCAAAAAAGCTTAAATGATATCAAAGTTTGTCTTATTGTGAATATAGCATCATTTGACTACGAATAAACGTTCACAAATATTAGAAATGTTTGCTCCAAAACACCTTCGTTTTGCTGATCAGTGGTCAGAATTGTGGGAGAAAACGTGGCACACTTGATTGACATCTACCTAGCCACGCCTCCTTCAAATAATTTAATAATAATAAATAATTTAACGCCTGTTTCATCCTGTTCTATTTCTCACGGATTGTACATGGACGATTAAAGCAGTATAGTTGCTTATTTTTACTAATTAACATATGTACGGTGCATGTCACACATGTCTCTCTCAGTAACTCGCTCTCTCCGTAACTATCAGAACTGGTGTGTGAAATTATGTTTCCCCGTCGAGGTCTTTTTCCCACGAGCCCCTAACAGTGAAGGAAGCGCGCTTTCACCAAAAGCTCGCCCCGATAGGCTGTGCTCGTACTACTGCACACATTTCATGACGTGAAGTTTAAATTGGCTTCTTCTAAACCACAACTCTGGTTTACGTTTCATTCACACAATTTCCTTTACGGTATACCTAGGTGCTTGAAACGAGTGCGTAGCAAGTGCGTAGACGCTCACATCAGTAATGGATGCACAATGTGCTCCCTTGCGTTGTTGTCCGACATCATTGACAGAACCTGTCAGGAGGAACAAGCTATGCTAGCTTTTGCAAAAAACAATCTGAAATTGTAAACGAAAAATGAGAAGACAGTGGACGAAGTCGTGGAGACGGCGTCAAAATGGATTGTACACGTTGCATCGCGAATTGTTATGATTACTTGATGAATTGTTGGTATTACTTTAAGTCAGCGTGGCTATGTCTTTCCCATATGACAATCAATTGCCTGCGTACTAGGCTGTCCTCGGGGTTCCCCCCACACTACAGGATATCAGATCGTAAACAGATCGAACATGATTAATATTTGCTGTATTATATACATTATATTAGTCCTCTGGTTCTGGATCGTCTCTATAAGCATGGGAATCAATGTGACACAAGGCAGTATCACTCAGAGATTCAATGTTTCAATTCAATTCAGATACATAAATCATATATACAGTTTGTTCAAGGGAAAATCACGTCCCTGATGTCAGTTATTTTCAGTGCTAACAGATAGAGTATAGTAAATTAGCAGAAAAGTGGCACACATGGTTAAAATAAGAACAATACATAGATGGCACAACAACTAACAGGTTAATTAACAAGATATGGGAGTGACACATATGCAGTGTCAGTGGGATAAAGGAGTAGAGATGGTCCGAACAAGGACATTGATACGTTACATGATGATAGATGGCACAAATCCCAACAAACAGAAAAATTGTATGTTTTTGGAACAAAGGATGGACTGCATTTATATAGCGCTTTTCTGGTGGCAACTCAAAGCACTTACAGTTAAGGCAATACAGTTATCGCCTGACATTCACCAATTCATACACACGGTGTAAACCATGCAAGGCAACAGCCAGCTCGTCGGAAGCAGTTAGGGTAAGGTGTCTTGCTCCTGGACACCTCGACACTGTAACCTGTTCTACCTCCTGAGCCACTGCCGTCCGTCCAAAGGGCATCCATTTAATGTGGTTATTGGCAGGCTGGACACAAAAAGTCTTACGTCTTACGAGGCCCTCAAAAGTAAAGCAGCTAAGGACACTCTTGCCTGGAGGAGATGGTCAAGGCGTCCTCAGACACGAAAGGGGCCCTGGCGAAAGCGAACATGCTGGCCCATCCCTCACGACTGACGCATCGGATTAAGCCGTCGGTGCCGTCCATGAACAGCTGATTGACGGCGTCTGGCAACTGCTTTCATTCTTCAGGAGGCAGCTCCGCCCCAACGAGTGGAAAAACTGCTTTTGACCTCGAACTCCTTGGACTCTACCTTGCTGTACGCCATTTCCGTTTCCTGGAGCCCGCCCATTCACAGCTTTTGTCGACCACAAGCCCCTGGTGTTTGCCATGGCCAAGGTCGCTGAGCCGTGGGCTGCCCGCCAGCAGAGGCACCTCACTTACATCTCAGAGTTCACTACAGACATCAGACATATCGCTGGAAAGTGCAATGCCGTTGCGGACTGCCTCTCCCGAGCCGTCGGCGGCGCTGTGCATTTGTGGACTTTGACTACGCCATGGCCGCTGACCAGGCCTCCGACCCGGAAGTCCAGGCCTACAGGACAGCCATCACAGTCTGCAGCTGTCTGACATCCAGTTTGACGGCGCTAACGTCTCGCTCCTGTGCGACATTTCCACCGTCAGCCACGTCCCATCGTTCTCGGGAGTTGGAGACGGCAGGTTTTCGATGTGCTCCACGGCCTCTCCCACCCAAGCCCTCACAGCGGTTGGTGGCAGCGACATTTGTGTGGCATGGACTTCGTAAGGAGGTCAGGGACTGGGTCAATGCCTGTGTGGCGTGCGAGAGGGCGAAGATCCATCGACACATTAAGGCACCATTGGCGCCGTTTGAGGTTCCGGAACGCCCGTACCCACCTGCCGACACGGCCTCCGCCAATCCTGCATCCCACCCGACCTGCGCAAGGCTAAGTTTGTTTTCATCCGGCATGATGCACACAGGAGCCCCCTGAAGCCACCCTACAACAGGCCATTACGCGTTCTCGAGCCGGGGGATAAAACCGTCGTTGTCGACGTCGGGGGCCTGCCGGACCGCCTAAAGCCCGCTCACCTGGACTTGGAACAACCCGCGGCGCGTACGTCCTCCCGCGGCGCGTACGTCCTCCCGCGGCGATGGCCCCGGACAGACCTAAGGGTCCCGTGGCGGTTCCGGCGCTTTCTTTAGTCCCCGCACAGGGGTTCATTAACAGGTTTGGCCGTGTAGTCCGGCCCCCCGCCAGGTTTGCGATGCCGGTGTTTGTGAATTCTGGGGGGGACGTGTGGTGAGCAAGCACACAGACTCATAAGATATAATTCACCACAACCGTCATGTTTAGGAATCACCTAGAGACTGCCACATGTACGTTGCCTTTAAGACCGTCTCTAGGCGATGACACGGTAGAGCGGAAGCAATACAGTGTGTTTGTATTGATTGTTTTGTTTTGGTTCGTGTATATAAGCAACAGTAAAGCAGCTTCGGCTCTCGCTGTAACCCAATTCCTTTGGCATTTGTTTTGTTTATACACACCTACTTCACTACCAATGATGCACGTGTGCCTCTGAGGTGGTCCTTTCCCCAGTTTCCCTTTCCCCACAGAAACGGCACAGTTCTGTCAGGTTGTCTGTTAAAAAGATTTCAAATTTCACAGTGGGTTAAGTATAGGCACCTCAAACTCTATGCTGCCTCCCTTCAAGAGCAGCTCTGCTACCTTAAAATACAGGTTAGTATTATTATTGTCCTTTTAATAGTTTTAAAATGCTTATCTGGCACATAATCTTACTTTGCAGACCAAGACTCTACAGGATGTGGAATCGTGCTGACGGGGATGTGAGAAGGTGTCACACATCCATCTAGACAAGTTCCCTTCTTGGTTTTTTCACATGAAAGCCCTAAAGCCAAACAATAAATAAAACATTAGTTGTTTGTTACTTGCACATCAGAAACCATTTAGCATACTTAACAAATGAAACACATTAGAATACATTCTGGATTTGCTTACCTTGTTGAATCCCTACAATGTTTAAGTTGATTGGAAGTGGCTCCAAATGGATCTACGAACAGAGCCCGTCCTTCCTTTGGATACATGGCCATTTACAGATAGGATACTTTAATGAACAAGATACTTTAGTGTACAAGAAACTCAGATGTAAATATCGCTACATAAATTGCATTTATTAAAGTGCACTTACTACTAGAGTCCAATGTCCGCCCTTGCAGACAGCCCTGATTAAAATATCCAACTCCGTTACATCAAGCTGCAAGTGATCAGTTAAGTTTTTAAGATGGTTTAATTGTAAATAAACACTTTTCAAAAACGCTTTTGTCCTTACCTTTCTCATCCCCCATGACGTGCCATTCCAAATCGCCGTCATATCAAAAGGTGTCAATGACTTTGGACTATTTTGCCACACACATTAGGTAAGCATTTACAATCTAGACAAAAATTATTCTAATTAACTTTCATATCAAAGTGGAAAAATCTGAATCAGCTTACAAAACAAGACTGACCTCACTCTCCAGTTCCCTCCCAGGGGCCAGGCTCTGGAGAGCTGCTGTAAATACTTTATATGGCCCCAATTTGGAACAGAGAATCTCCCCTTTTTCCCTATTCCATATTTGTCAGAGAACTGGAAATTCAGAACATTTCAGTCATTAAAAAAAAAAGTATATAGCATTATTATACTTAATGTCACATAACTGGATAGGATGTACCATTGACTCTCCCTTGGTAATGTGGCTGGTGGAGGGTCAGAGGAACTTCCAGAGAGTTTCCAGCAAAGCAAAGTTTTTTTGCTTTGCTGGAATCCTCTCCTCTGGCTCTGTGAATCGGGTAATGAGGTCAATATTAGCAACTGTTTTAGTATTATCGTTAATTTTACTAGCCAGACAAGCAAATTTCCCCTTTAGGGGCCTTGATTTTAAATTGACCCAGCAAATCGCTCTCCATTTTGCCTCCTTTTTGCTGCTGTTCTCGGATGTTTTTCTTTCAACATCTCCAACCATAAAGTTGTCCTCCCATCCTTTCTCAATCCTATCCTTGCTTGGTCAGTCCCTCAACCATCGCCTCCCTCATGAGCAAACGCTCCACTTTCTCAGTTGTCACCGAAAGTACAAAAACACAAAGTGGTGTTATAATCTCACCTATTTATCCAAGTAATAATGACCACAATCCCTTGACTCCTATACAAATAGAGCCACTTACCTCATACGTCTGTGGCATCTCAGATGGGTATCTTGCCTCCCTGCCAAACATCAAATAATACAGACTATGCTGAGTTGTGAGCTGTTTTTTGGCCCTCAGTCCAAACATTGTTGGCTGGAGGTATTTATCCCATTGTTTGGGGGATTCTCGGGCGAGTTTGTTGAGCGACCTGAAAATGTAATTTTTAACAATAGTCAACAATATACAACGCACCTCTGGATGGTGCCATTAAGCTTCTCAACCAAGCCATTGGTTTGAGGGTGGTATGGTGAAGCTAAGTTGAATTCCAAGGGCTTCACATTACATTCCATTTTGCAGAAAACAAGTCAGCATTACAGTATGGCTTACTAAGAAATAAGTTATGTTTCTCATGAGTGTGCTACCTGGTTTTTAAACTATGTCCGCTGGTCCGTAAGCAGTCTCTGAGTCTCTGGATGATGGCTGGTTTAAGCAGCCTCACCTGGCCCGAGTCAGACTGATTGGACTCTGGGCCTGGGTGAGGCTGCACAACGGTTGTACATTGAGCAATCAATGTGCACAGTTTAAACCAGCCATCTCCACACACACTCAGTGAGAGATCTCCTGCATGGCAAAATGGAGCAACAGTGTCATGTATCATTGTCTGCATACCTTGCAATAAACTGGCTTTCAACACCACCACCCTGCGTCCTTGTCTGGAGGAGCCCAGTAAAAGTCACCTAGGTGGCGTGTAACAATGGACCTTGCTACATTTGTGCCCAATGTGCGGCCTCCTCAAACCGAGAAGGACACACAAGGGCTGTCCGAGTACGCACTGGCCACCAGCAGCGGCGACGGACCCAGTGTAGCAAGGTCCATTGCTAAGCGCCACCTAGGTGGCTGCCATTACACCTAGACTTTGCAGACATATTTTTCAGACGGTAGGCCTCGGCCCACTTGGTGAAATAATCAACCATTACACAAATCTATTGATTACCACTCTACATTACAGTGAGCTTCATAAGGTCCATCCCAACCAGTTCAAACCATTACCTGAAAAAATGTAATGATAATTACACACCAGTATAGGAAGTAGCCGGTATGTAAGCACATTAAGCTGCATGGGACATTCAGTTGCACAAATAACCCCACCTCTATTGGGTTGTACTGTCTTCCTTGAGACTGGCCCGCTTAGGAGATAATGAGTGGTTTAATTTAATACATTGAATTATTGCTTCAATTTGACAGATTGTTTTGTTAATTAGGCCTTAATGTTAGAAACAAAGGTCAATTGGGGTGACATTTCTAACTTGCCCATTTGTGGATGTCCGCCTCCATTCCAGGCCAGTAATAGCAGCTGATCATCGCTTTGTGGGGTTTTTTCGACACCACAGTGACCACCTATACTGCTGCAGTGCATTTCTTTAAATATGTCGTTTGCTTCAGCGGCTGATGGCACTACCTTGGCTAGATGATCTCTCTTTTCTTCTTCTACATATGTAGTGAAGAACTCCATCTGGTCAAAAAAGCTCAATTTAATCTTAATATTACATAAAGATTGTATATAACATTAATACTTACACTTGAGCACAACATTTGAAGCTTTACTTTGGATGGTATACCTCTGATGTTTACTGAGGCCATCAGGAAACCGATAATGGACTTTTAAGTCCATAATTTCTTCAATGGGGTTTGCTTCCATTTTTTCTTTCTTTCTTTCTTTTTTCTCTAAACAACCTTCTCCCTACCTCCAACATTATTGTAACTTTTGCACCACTGCTGTAATCGTTGTCATTGCATTAAGAAAACTAGTAACGCCTTTACCTTAATTGTGGTGTTAATGGCACGCTAGAATTGTTTCCCAACTATAACTTATTTTCCCACAATGGTATGAGTTTGAATCCTGTATCAAAAAAGGTTTCCTTTATTTATTGAATTTCGCCTGGGAATGAGGTTATACAAAGCTAGAAAGATAGTGACTACAAACATATTCATCAACAGGTGTCGCTGTTTTACATGCTACACATGGATGTATACCTGGCATGTTTTGGAACAAAGGCACGTTTTGCTTAACAAAGGAAATCATTGTTGTTTATTTGAGGTAACTTAACCTCAAATAAACATGTTATCTTCTCATATGCATATTATTTTGTTTCCTTATTTCTTTCAGTTATTTGGTGAAGCACTGCTTCACTTCCACTGACTATATTTATATGGATTTTATTACAAAGTCAGACATAATAAATCATCTTACTTATTGTTTATTATTTTATATATTCGTATTAGCTGTAAGCTAATGTGAATTATTAAGCAAAAAAAAAAGTTTGATAAAAATACAAAAAAACATTTGTCTGCCTACTCTTAACTCCGTCCATGATCATATTGTAAAGTTGCTCCAATACAAAAACCCTAACCACACCCAACTCTCTAACAGAGCAGAGGTCCTCTGACTTTCCAACCTTGATCTGTCAAACACATTTCCCTCCTCCCCTTTATTTAACCAGCTGCACTTGGAGGAAAATGGGATTCCTTGTAGAATGGTGATGAACACTAGATTTTTCAGCAGGAATGTCACAGAGCCACCATGTCCGGTCCGTTAATGTGACGTCACTTTTTGTTAAAGCCCAACTTGTGTTTTACTGATGTTCTGCCACCCCCCTCCCCCTCTCCTATCCGTCGGTTAAAAAGGCCATTCATCTGTTAGTTCGGTGAAGTAAAGAGCCATCCCCTTGGAGGGATGTGGAATGGGTTTATGCTCTTGCAACACTGGGCCTGCTGACAGATTTAATACTGGCTTAAAGGAGGAATGTGACCATTATCATGGCAAGTGTTCATACACTTTAAAATAGCCATTCTCTGATCTGGGCTACAAAAAATATATAATTTTTATGGTTTATTGAAAAAAGAATTAAGAATTAAGGAAAGAAAAATACATAAACGTCGAAGGAGAGCATTTCACAACCAGCCCCGGTTTCGTCTGTCGCTGAAATGCGACCAGAAGCTTCCCTAAACTGACTGCAAGGCTAATACAGAGGAGTTGAGAAATGATGACCAAAGACAACACTTTAAAAAGTGCAATAAGAGGATGTTAAATAAGGAACAGCAAAGTTTAAACATGCTATATTTCTGTCTGGTACAAGTGTGTCACAATGTTTACCATCAGGCAGTGGGGGATCATAAACTTCACATGTGGAACAGGAACAATAGGAGCATCCAAAACCGGGGCCTTTAAGTGCGTCTGTTGGTCTCATGTTTCGTTTCATTACCTGGAAAAGCACCTTTAAGAATAAAAAAACATTTTCTTTTTGTATTGCTTTTGCATTTATTGTTGGTGTTGTGTGTCATCACATCATCTCTGCCTTTTCATTTGAGTCATCTCATCGAAATTGTCCAAGCACATCTCTCCAGGGAGATGTTTCACTTCAGGAGAACATTTATTAAAATAAACGGATTCTCGTGTTTGGTGAGCATAAGTGAGCCAGACAATGTTGGTGAAGCCAGCCTCTGTTTGGTAAGCAACATTCCATTGTGAAGACAAAGCGTTTGAAATCCAAAAGATACTTCAGAGTTTGAGTGGCGGTTGTGAGTGGAGGGTGCTTTGACGACGCTCTGACAACACAGGCTTGGTGATGCAATCACAAAAAACGTTGTCTGTTAGAGAGAGAGAGAGAGAGACGGAGAAAGAGAGAC
The DNA here is from genome assembly GCA_900323295.1 of Molva molva. Lineage (NCBI taxonomy): Eukaryota > Metazoa > Chordata > Actinopteri > Gadiformes > Lotidae > Molva > Molva molva. Next base: position 2,987 of record OOFG01063134.1, on the reverse strand, counting down.
ACACACAGAGACACAGAGAGAGACACACACAGAGACAAATAGGAAGAATGAGAGAAAGAGAAACACACACAAAGAGAGAGAGAGAGAGAGAGAGAGAGAGAGAGAGAGAGAGAGAGAGAATGCGAAAGAAGGGCATGAATGTGTTTGTTCTTACAATCTTACAGAATTGATTGTTCTTACTGTGATTGTATTAAATACTAGTATTTAATACATGAAATATTTATTTTATTACCTATGCTCCTGATTTCCGAATTGAATATTCTTTTTCATGTGTATAGTGTTGTGTAACATTCTAAAATGCACACTTCAAATATAAGCATACATATTTCAATAAAATGACATGCTTCAGAACACAACGCAACATTTCATCACCCATCAATCACATTTCTCATGCGAGCTGAACTTGCAGCATTTTTGCATTGAAAAAAAATCATAATTTATTTTGTCAATCATAAAACATTGTGTGTGTGGCCATTATTATTACCTGTTTCACATTTGACTCCTAACACGGTCCCATGCTGTCTTTTGATGTCAGTGCACATCATTTGCAGCCTTCGTCCGTATCTGACCCTTGACCTTTCCCAGAATGCCACGGGTCGCCAACGAGGCCTTTTTGCCAAAGCTCTCCTCACTGTCCGTGTCGCCATAGCAACTGGAGGTGGCCGGCGAGTTGCCCAGGATGAAGAGCGAATCGCTGGAGTCTATGTGTCTAGGGGCCGTGTAGGAGTCGGGACAGGCTGGATCGACCGCCGGAAGACAGCTGGCGGGCGATGGAAGGCTGCTTTCAAACAGTTCACTGGAGTCCAGATCCTCCACAGCCCTGCCCTCTCCCTCCTCCTCCTCCCCCTCCTCGACCTCCTCCTTGTGGGCGTGGTCCTCAGGCGAGCTGCCGGTCTTGTCGTGGGCCTGGTCCTGGAGGAGGCCGACCAGGAAGTTGATGTACTTCATGGCCAGCCGGAGGATCTCGTTCTTGCTGAGCTTCTTGTCGGTAGGGTGTGTTGGGATGAGCTTCCGGAGCTCAGAGAACGCGCCGTTCACGTTCTGCTGGCGCCAGCGCTCCCGACTGTTTGTGAAGACGCGGCGGGCCAGCTTCTGAGGAGGGCCTGGCACATGTGTGCGCACACACACACACACACACACATACACACACACGTGAATGCACACACAAGCATAGACACCACAAACACACACACACAGATGCATGCACACGCCAAAAACACACAAGCACAGACACACACAAACACATGTACCCACACACACAAAGAGAAGATCGGGAGGCCATAACGTATCAAACTCATAACCTGCTCTTTGAGATACAATAATAATAATAGAACACACTCAGACTCACAGTCATTGAGTTCCATCTCAAAGTGGGAAGAGGGCCGTCTTTTAATCCTGCTACTGGGGTAGATACCATAAGTACCCGCAGGCCCTAGGTAGGAACTACAAAAATAAATAAATACATAAAGCAAAGAGTTAAAGAAAGGCATTAATTAAATATTGAAATTGTATATTTGTGGCCACACAAGAAAGGCATTCAAGGTATTCGCATTTGCAAGGGACATACAGAAGAATTGGCATCAACTGGTCAGCTGGTCACCTTCTAGATACTCTACACTGAAAGCATTCTGTGGAAATGATTGGTGCTGCCCAGGGATTGGTGGAAGCCAATGTTGTGTGGCTATTCTAGTCATCGAGAGAGTGTGAAGTTGGGACATTATCGTTAGGCGTGTTTACCGGCCAGGTTCTGCTTGATCATCCATCAAACAAGGAGGATATTGTATTCCCACATCTCAAGACAGCTCGGGAAGAAGAAGAAAAAAGGTCCAGCTTTATAAGTAGCTGCTTTAATTCTCTTGTACTTGTTGTTTAAAATACCATTATTCTGGGGTCACTTTGAATAGATGGAGGTGAGGAAGATGGTGAGGGCTTTTAAAATGGCGGCTACAGTCTTATCTTTATGAGTAAGGGTTCTTGGCAGCTCACAAAGCGTTATGCTTTAAGTTATATTTGCCAGAATCTGAACCATAAATGTCTACATTTATTTAAATGCTAAATAGAAGTTTAGTTTTTATGTTTAACAGAGATGGGGATAACTTCTTTCTGCCAGTATTTTACAATATTATCTATTTAACATAAATGTTTGTTTGTATCATAATTTTGAAGCATTTTATGAGTAAAATACCTAGACTAGATCGAAGACTTGAGCCATCACTAAACTTTCCACAACTAAATGAAAAGCACCAGCATTGAAAATGAGGCAATGGGTTGGTTAATCAAAATAATGTATGCTTTACAAAGTCTTTGACACAGTATCTTTTTATCGTCAACAACTAGCAGTTGCTCAAGCTTTGTTAGAATGATGACATGGCAGAGACCTAACAGCAGCTGCATGTTAGCCTGTTCCCAATTTGCAAGTCTGTTTCATCCTCCTTTACACTCTACCAATTCAATTAGAGACAGACTTTCAATTAGGTATAGTGTCAATAGTGAAGCATATATGTTTTCAATAACATTCTGCACCTCTTTTTAATTTCTTTACTCAACTTTTCCTGTACTTCTGCTGTGACATCCAAATCTCCCCTGTGGGGATGAATAGTGTTATTTCTCACCTGGTGAAGAAAGGGTGCGCGCTCAGGTATTGGTGGGGGAACAGGTTCCCTGGGGAGGGGCCATGGGGCCCTCCTGGGCACCCACCCAGGCCCCCCGTGGATAGGGATGTGAGTTGGGTGAGTCGGATGCCTCCAGGGGGGCCCGCCAGGCAGGTGGGGATGGGGTGCAGGGCCGTCAGCGGAGTGTGGGGCAGCGGGAGGCGTGGCTTGCTGTGGCCCAGGCTGATGACGGGGATGTGGGGGGGAAGAGGAGTGGGCGAGGCCCGGGAGAGAGCGGTGGTGGTCTTCTCGGATGCTGTGGATGTTGTCGTCGGGAGCAGAGGCGGAGGGGAGGACCGCGACGGGGAGAGACAGGTCGCGGCTGGTGCTCCCGTC
>OOFG01063132.1:0-11714 GCA_900323295.1 Molva molva | reverse complement strand
TAGATAGATAGGTAGGTTCCATCATCTAAAGGTTCAGAACGAACATAGATAGATAGGTTCCATCCTCTAAAGGTTCGGAACGAACAAAGATAGATAGATACAGCGCCTTGCAAAAGTATTCACCCCCTTGGCTTTTTACCTATTTTGTTACATGACAGCCTTTAGTTCAATATTTTTTTAATCTGAATTTTATGTGATGGATCAGAAGACAATAGTCTAAGTTGGTGAAGTGAAATGAGAAAAATATATACATAAAACTATTTTTTAGAAATAAAAAACTGAAATTTGGCATGTGCATATGTATTCACCCCCTTTGTTATGACGCCCATAAAAAGCTCTGGTGCAACCAATTACCTTCAGAAGTCACATAATTATGAAATGATGTCTACCTGTGTGCAATCTAAGTGTCACATGATCTGTCAGTACATATAAACACATTTTTTGAAAGGCCCCAGAGGCTGCAACACCTAAACAAGAGGCACCACTAACCAAAACTGCCATGAAGACCAAGGAACTCTCCAAACAAGTCAGGGACAATGTTGTTGAGAAGTAAAGTCAGGGTTAGGTTATAAAAAAATATCCAAATCTTTGATGATCCCCAGGAGCACCATCAAATCTATCATAACCAAATGGAAAGAACATGGCACAACAGCAAACCTGCCAAGAGACGGCCGCCCACCAAAACTCACGGACAGGGCAAGGAGGGCATTAATAAGAGAGGCAGCACAGAGACCTAAGGTAACCCTGGAGGAGCTGCAGAGTTCCACAGCAGAGACTGGAGTATCTGTACATAGGAGACAATAAGTCGTACGCTCCATAGAGTTGGGCTTTATGGCAGAGTGGCCAGAAGAAAGCCATTACTTTCAGCAAAAAACAAAATGGCACGTTTTGAGTTTGCGAAAAGGCATGTGGGAGACTCCAAAATGTATGGAGGAAGGTGCTCTGGTCTGATGAGACTAAAATTGAACTTTTTGGCCATCAAAGAAAACGCTATGTCTGGCGCAAACCCAACACATCGCATCACCCAAAGAACACCATCCCCACAGTGAAACATGGTGGTGGCAGCATCATCTGTGGGGATGTTTTTCAGCAGCCGGGACTGGGAAACTGGTCAGAGTTGAGGGAAAGATGGATGGTGCTAAATACAGGATGTTCTTGAGCAAAACCTGTACCACTCTGTGCGTGATTTGAGGCTAGGACGGAGGTTCACCTTCCAGCAGGACAATGACCCCAAACACACTGCAAAAGCAACACTTGAGTGGTTTAAGGGAAACATGTAAATGTGTTGGAATGGCCTAGTCAAAGCCCAGACCTCAATCCAATAGAAAATCTGTGGTCAGACTTAAAGATTGCTGTTCACAAGCGCAAACCATCCAACTTGAAGGAGCTGGAGCAGTTTTGCAAGGAGGAATGGGCAAAAATCCCAGTGGTAAGATGTGGCAAGCTCATAGAGACTTATCCAAAGCGACTTGGAGCTGTGATCGCCGCAAAAGGTGGCTCTACAAAGTATTGACTTTAGGGGGGTGAATAGTTATGCACATTGACTTTTTCTGTCATTTTGTCCTATTTGTTGTTTGCTTCACAATAAAAAAAAAAAAAACATCTTCAAAGTTGTAGGCATGTTCTGTAAATTAAATTATGCAAATCCTCAAACAATCCATGTTAATTCCAGGTTGTGAGGCAACAAAACACGAAAAATGCCAAGGGGGGTGAATACTTTTGCAAGGCACTGTACGTATGTGCATGCCTGTGTGTGTGTGCCTGTCTGTGTGTATGTGTGTGTGTCCGTGCGTGTATTCGAACCTGTCTGTGTGTGTGTGTGTGGATAGATCTCTATCTCATCACTCAGCTGTGCTGTCAGAAGAGTGCAGACCATCTGAACCTATGCACGCACTTCTTTTTTAAAGCTGAGCAGGGTGCTGGGTTGTCTACACTTTCCACATGTTCCAAAGTGACCCAATTGTCTTCTGCTTATGTCCAAGTGTACATATATACACGCTTGTTCTTTTGAATGTGTTATGTGTCATTTGCTTTTGTGCACCTTGTGCATGTGTATTGCATATTTATGTGTGGGTGTGTGTGTCTGTGTGTCTGTCTGTCTGTGTGTGTGTCTGTGTGTGTGTGCTGATTTGTGCGAGTGTGCACACATGTGCGTGCCTGTGTGTGTGTGTGTGTGTGTGTGTGTGTGTGTCTGCAAATTGGAAACCTGGAAACCTGGAAATGTATTGCATACATAAAATTTACCTTCAACACTCTCTTTCCTATTTCACACACAAACATTTAATGAATGACCTCCCTGCTGTGATTGGTCAATGAAATGAGTGCAGCCCACACCCAACCTCCTAAGGGAGGTGTCACACACAAACACACGGCGGACCTCTTTATGTTGTTATAGGGTTTTCCCTGTCATTAAGTGAGCGGTGAGCTCAAGATGGATCGGTTTTCCCATCCGACTCTCAGACGTAATGTGATTATATTGCTCCACTAGAGTCGGGTCAACAGGCATCCCATAATGTCGAAGAAGATTTTTCAAAGTTGACATGAATTGAGAAAGATTGTTCCACTCTGTGTGTGTGTGTGTGTGAGGGTGGGTGGTAGTGTGAGTGTGAGTGAGTGTGTGTGCGTGTGTTTGTGTATGTGTGTGTGTGTGTGCGTGTGTGTAAATATGCAAAACTAGATGATTTAGCTGGCCGTTAAAACATTGTCTTCCTAGTTTGTTTAACCCTCCATAAACGTGTTTCATTTTAGTCACTGCACTTTTCATTTGTCTCTCTCTCTCTCTCCTACCCTATCATGTTGACACTCTCTCTCTTGTTCGCTCTCCCTATGCAGAATTGGTCGGGTATGAAGTGCCAGTTCAAGTTGTTTCGGATGGCCATGGCTTTGGTTTGCAGTAAGTGTGTGAAGAGATTTTCTTTCTAATTTCCAAATATCACAACATAGAACGTGTCCAAAATGAAACAAACTTTCTGCCATGAGCGGTTAATGGTTCCTCAGAAACTCTTTTCTGTAACTGTAGCATTCATTATTTTTTTACTGTAAGGTCACTATGGTCTTGACTTAATATCTGCTGTTAATTAAAACCTTGTTTAGATTCATTAGACAAGGGGCTGGAGTGTGCTTGAATCCTCAATTGAGGAGCTGTTCTCCTCTTGACCCACATTGTGAGGAGGAAATCTGGCTCTGATCCAGTGATTGGTGAGCAGAATGCAAACAGGGTGTCAGGAATAGCAAGAGCAGGACCTTTAACACAAAACTGTTGCTGTTCATTATCACAGTAAACACCTCCCCTCCTACACACACCCCCACACACACATTGAAATGTGCAGACTAGGTGTGGAAGGGCTATCAGTAGAGGAGGAGTGGGAGGGAAAGACGTGTTCTTCTATAATTGGTACGGCCAGTCCAGAGGTAACTTGGCATAACATAAAATGTCCACTTCCACCTCAGCTGCCAAGAATTTAAAAGGTACTCCGAAAATAAATTGAAAGGATAATACTTGCATTAATATAACAAAATAAACCAAACACAAAACTAGACTCAACCACACTGAGCTGGTCTCTTCTCACTTGACTTCAGACTCCAGCTGGTAGACCAATCAGCAAGACCACACCCACACGCTACCAATAAACAATCATCCTGCGAACCCTCACAATAACATAAATGATAGGGATTACTTGGCACAAGCAAACCACAAGCATGCATACGCCCATGGTATTTACTCTATTGAGAGAGTAGACCAGTTCTGCATTAAAGACCATGAAAACACCATTGTGCATCTTCATTGAATCCAAGTTATACAACTAATGTGTTACATCATAGCATAACTGCACTAAGAGCCACATGCTCATTGTCCCCATGTCCTCCTCTCTCCCTTGTCAGTGAGTGTGGAGTTTGGCCGGGCGGTCTGGCTGCGGTTCTACCCTCAGGCCTTCCCCCCCTGCCCCAATCCCAGCTTCGTGGCCCACCTTGGGGGGGTGGCGGTGGGGCTGACCATGGGGGTGGTGATCCTCCAGAACTACGAACAGAGGCTCCAGGAGCAGTCCCTGTTCTGGATCTTCTTCTGCGTGTACACCCTCTTCGTGCTCTGCGCCGTCTTCTGGAACGTCTTCGCCTACTCCCTACTGGACGTGCGACTGCCACCGCACCCGTGAGGAGCCCCTGGTGCTTTGCTTCTACCCCTCTAGCAGTAGATGCTGGGGGGGGAGGACCTTGCTGGTGCTGTCCCCAGGGCTCCGCTCTGGGGTACCCTTTTACACCTGAACCTAAAGCTTAAGCTCACTGGGGTTTCATCAAGGCACCCTTCTTCTCATCCATCCTCATTCCACAAGCCTGTGGTTCTTTCCTTTCTCCGTCCCCCTTTCCTTTCTCCGTCCTCATACTGTCTTTCTCCCCTCATCTATATAAATATGTACACGCCATTTGGTGGATGCTTTTATCCAAAGTGTCTTACAATACCCGGTGTGCATACATTTTGAGCATGGGTGGCCCCAGTGGGAATAGAACACCCTACCCTGCGTGTAAATGCTCTACCAGTTGAGCTAGACAGGACCATCTGACTGCTGTCTGTTTGTGTCATGTTTTGTTAGCCAATGGGGAGATGAGGGGAAATTGTGTTGGGCCAATGGCAGCCAATACCACAAACTAAACAAGCACAGTGAATCACACATGGTTCAGCCCTCCTGTTCCACTCAACGGTGCCTACTCATCCAAAAGTCAGCTATAATCCATCTGTACAACCAGCTTTAACGTAGGCTTACAGGCGGGGAGGCCTGTTCTGTAAGCTGTCTTCAAACCAAACACTTTCTTCTGTAACAGTAGCTTCATTCTCTGTTGCATGTAGTGACATGGAAATGAGCACCATTAAAGGAAATCAATTTCATTGGTCCATTTCATGCTTCACTACAGATTTGAAGTAAGCAAAACATGGTGAGATTGGTAAACCTGTTTTGCTGTACAAGGAAAAAAAAAGGGAAAACAGAGGGTTTGAAAATGTAAACCTCTACCAGTACTGTTATGATTATATTTGTGAGTGGAGATTTAAAGTACTAGTCAGTGTTGTCAGCTGCGTGTTGTGCTTCCTCAAGAGATAAGTCTCCAGCTTTCAGCAGTATTTTAGCCTCAAACCTGTGCTTGTTTAACGTCTTACTGTGTTGAGTCAGGCATTTGGATCATTATGTAAAACACTAATGAAATAAAAGTGCCATGCAAACTCTTAGTGGTAAAAAGAAATGTTGCCAAAGTGTCTGCCACAAGCACTGGTACACAAAAGACCAGAGTGGACATACCGAGTGCTGCTTCATTTGTTAGCAAAGCGTAGCCTCTTTTGGTTACTTGTTAGTGAAAATTATTGAGTGGGGTAAATAATGACAGCTATTGCAACTAAAGTTTCAGCAAGTAATGACAAATAATTGACATGCGGTTGATAGCAATAATGCCAAGAATGTCAAATTAATTAGATTTAGCTATCTCTCTTAAAAGAATACGGGAAGAAACAAATTTGGATTTTGGTTTAACATTTTTCATAATTGGGAACATTAGGTTTATTTTCATAAATGCTACAGAGAAAAGCACGTATTCCTATCCAGGACTATATAAGACATAGTGTTCTGTTTCAGTTTGAAAAGTCAACAGAGTGAAATGATCACAAATTAACAATATGTCCTTTAGTATAATAAAAACACAATCAACTACTAAATAAACAAATGACTAAGTTCCATTTACAATGTATTACGCTCCAATTTAATTAAGATTGAGGCTAACCCGGAGCTCTACACAGACTCATGTTAAACAGGTTAAGCTCTTGCACAGAAATTAATATAAACTAATGATTAACTGATGAGTATTTTAAAATACAATTGCTCTTTTTAACTGGTTGATATTGATGTTCTGGAATTTGTTTGCATTGTGATATTTTAGGTATATAATGTGTGTAAACTATATTTAAAACAAAACTAATTTGGTTAAAACTGATCTGGGATTGTATATAATAAGGGCTATGACGCATAACTGAGTAAATTGTTGACAATATTTTAGCATTGTGCATATTTTGTAGATTTGATATGTAAATACTGGAGTACATTAAACAATTTTATTTAATTACCATCCTGTGCCAGTTTCTTATTCAAATTCCAATTTCCATAGTGCAGTTGTGTGAGTGCACTATTGTTTGTCAGATAATAGGACTTACTTGCGGTATGGCCTTATTATTTGTCCACAATAACGCCATCTCAGCCAGACTTTTTCTATAATTTTCAGCTGATATGGCTTTTGGGAAGTGGGAAAATGAAAGGGTTTGTGCAGGATTCTGGACAAAATGGGAGCAAGGGACAAACAGGATGGCCTTTGTCAGGTCTTCTAAGCAACCTTTATGTGTGTGTGTGTGTGTGTGTGTGTGTGTGTGTGTGTGTTTGGTGGCCAAACAATTAGTCAAACAAACACAAATGTCCTAGCCTCTCAAAAAAAGAAAACTCACATTGTAACACTGCACTAAACCCATGAAGGGTTTACCAAGCAGGTTCTGCAGTCTGCAGACCAGCTAGAAAGAAGTTCAGTGTTTGCTGATTGGTTTGCAAAGCAGCCTTTGAGAAAGCAGCAAGCATCAAAGTGATCAATGAAGTGCAGGAGCATACAAGAATCTCCCATAATTCATTCTGAGAAGGGAACCGTAAGCTGTCAGCGAATGTCTTTTCAGTCTAGCCAGTAGATCCATATGGAGAGTAGCGCTTTTGGCACCATGACAAATGCATAGATGGCTACAGAAGTCTCTGTTCTTGCACTTCATAAATCGTCTTTTAATGATTAATCTTCCTCTCAGAGTGAAAGTAATGGTGACTGTGGGGATGTGACACGTGAACATAAATTCTGCAACAATTAATTTATTGATACTGTTAATTGATTGTGCTTGAAATGAGTTTATGAATAAACAAATTCTTATAATGTTATTGTTTGTCTATTAATGCCATTGGTGTCACACACACACACACACACACACACACACACACACACACACACACACACGCGCATTTCTATTCGTCTTAGCTATTTAGTGACAGTCGTTTAACTTAGTACACTGTCTCCATCAAGTGAACCATAACGGAATTACAGGTTGAAATAATGCGTATTGTGTGGCGTAAACATCCCATAATGGAATTTATTTATTTATACACCTTGGGTAGTATTGATATTGTTGACGTTGTTATTAATCGTGTCGCAAGACGAAACATATAGACCAGTCGCTTTATTTCGAAGCGCCTCCAATAACAAATGCGCCGTGCATTGTGGGAAATGTGGTCCATTTCACTTCCGCCCCTAAAGGCGCCATTTTCGGCGTCGTGACGGGGCCACAGCATGACATCAAACCGTATAAGATAATAATCCTGCTTTTAAGTGCTACACGGAACCTTTGCCATCGTTCACGAACAATGGGGCGGAAGAAGAAGAAGCAGATGAAGCCATGGTGTTGGTATCCTTTTGAACTAAATGTTACCGAAAAGCGTTTAATACTTAAGTCGTTACTCGTTAGCTCGACAAAAGAAAGCGAGGCCCAAGCGTTGCGTAAGAAGGTAGGAAAGTTCATTAGCTTTGAGGCTACATGGGCGAGCTCCGCGCATGTTGCCGCCGCTCAATTTCCTTTCATAATGAATGAATACCGCGGAAGAGCCGCGAAGAAGGCTTACGAGTTTTTTTTACCTTATCCATGTGCCTAATAATGGTGTTTGTAACTGGTAGCATTGAAGCTAGCTGTTTGAACTAGCGGCGGGTTGCATTCCCATCTTAATAAACATGGTCTTCGTCTCGATGATTCTTAGTCACTCATTGGAGGCTAACGTACATCTATTCAACTTGTTCATAAATTGCCTTGGCGTTTTTATCAACGAGTAGTCTTGACGTGTTCATCATAAACACCGAGCTCATCTGATACTCTCAGCAGGAGGACGATGTATTATTATAGCGTTTATGTGACGTTATGCCGCTATTCTCTATTTGAGTTAAACACTTTTAATCTACTGTTACGTTTTCTGCCACAGGAGAGTGAATCAATAAGTGTGTTTGTATGGTGATATCTGTGTCATCCATTGTGGCCTTTGAAAGCCAATATAGAAGCGGCTCTGTAGGCCCCAGTCTGAGTAATGTTGGCAGTCTGTTGTCCACCAACTTGATCCTTCACTCGGCTATCCTAGGTACTGTAATCGAGACTTTGATGACGAGAAGATCCTCATACAGCACCAGAAGGCTAAACATTTCAAGTGCCACATATGTCACAAAAAGTTATACACAGGTCCAGGTTTGGCCATCCACTGCATGCAGGTGAGTGTCTTTATCATGGCAAACATGGACAGCCCAGTGTGCCGCTATACTATAACCCTTTCCTTATGCCTGCTCCAGGTACACAAAGAGACCATTGATGGTGTACCAAATGCTATACCTGGAAGAATAGACATAGAGCTGGAGATCTATGGCATGGAGGGGATTCCGGAGAAAGACATGCAGGAGAGACGGCGAACGCTGGAACAGAAATCTCAAGGTAAACGTAAAGACTGAATCATCTTGTATCTTGTTCATATTGGCACGAGAGGAAACATAGGTGTGATTTGAGGATGATTTCGAATTGGCATGAGAAGAAACACAGGTGTACCAATACACTTGCTGGTAACTGGTATGGACCATTGGACAACAAATAACAATGTGGCACTCAATCTCATTGATCCTGCCGGAGCCATAATCATGAGTTTAGAAGAAAAAAAGTTTCTCTACGAGTCACCTATTCATAATAAATACACCGTGAGCTGAGAAACAAAGTGTGTTTAAAGAAAAAGGTAGAACCTTTTGCCACCTCCCCTCTCAATGAGTTGACATTTTAAAAGGCTAATCTTAAAACCTGTTGGATACCTATCCTCCATGTTTTGTGTCTGGCCCTCCAGAAAGCCAGAAAAAGAAGCAGAACCAGGATGACTCAGACGAGGAAGATGATGATGACGAGCCAGGGCCCTCGTTTCAGCACCCACCAGCTGCTCAGGCCCCGGCCGGCTACAACCCCGCCATGGGACAGCCTGCTCCTGTCATGCCCCCTGCTGGCTACCAAGGCAAGCCATCAGTCCCATAAATCAATGGGTTCCTTTCCAAGCACTAGTTTATTTTCATTGACTCGAGATGGAATTTGAAGCACTGCTTTGATTGGATAAACGCAAACCTGGAGCAGAGGCAGCCGTGGTATTGGTGTCCTTGTGTGATGTAACCAGAGTATATGTGCATTGGCTGTTGGCCCTTAAATGTCTCTTTAATTCAATGACCCCAGACCTACTGCTTTTGTGACTGTATCGAGTTGGCAGAACTCACCTAAACAATCTAGGACATGTGAACTGTGTCCGGTGCGTGGCTCACTGAAGTGTTTCTTATGCAGGAATGCCTCCAATGATGCCAGGCGTCCCACCCATGATGCACGGCATGCCCCCTGGCCACATGCATGGGATGCCACCAGGGTAAGCCTTCCGTCGCCCTTCAATACTAGCTTTTCGACCTCTTAAATAACCGGTCCCGTATACCCACTATCATTGTATTCTGTTTATGCTTATATAAAACTGCTTGGACGAATTGCAAACATATGGATTCATTAGAATATCCACATAAGCGACAAGGTGTAACATAATCTCGTCATCACAGCTACGGAGTTTATAAACTGATATATTAAGTAGGACTGTCCCCGATTAAGATTTTCGTTGGTTGACTAAAAGCAATCCATCCTGACTATTAGTCGACCAGAGACAAATCTTTTTTCTTTTTTCCTATTTAAGAAATGTCATAATATACAGTATAGAAGTATACACTTCTAAACTGCGATTTTACTGTTCTATCCATTGGGGATATTTTAAAAACGTGAGACGTACCCTAATGATGGCTCTATATAAAGGAGTTCTGCTGTCCGGTGGTTTGCCCATCTCCTCGGCAGGTATACACAGCTAGACACACGGGACTCATACCGGTGATCGCGTCTTTAGTTCCCCGCATTAGATCGCTGCAAATTGGAGTGCGAGTATCTGTTGAATATCCACGACCGGAGGGATCACAAATTAATATTGTCTTTTATTAAAAGGTAGATGAATCCAAATGTTTACCAAGTTGGGGACCAGGACCAGTCAATTGCAGTGGATGTGACCACTTCAATTGCCTGGTCATTCCAATGTTGTAATACTTTTTTTTTTTCTTCTACCAGCTTCGTTAATGGGTTCTAATTTCATCAGGCATAACATATATTATTGTTCATCAAATGGTCATAAATAACAGGAAAGGCATAGATTTCTGTAAAATAAGGTAACAGACTCAATGCCTTTACTGTATGTGCACCGATGATGCTGTCGTGCCTAATGAACACCCAAAGGTCCGCTATGAGCCAGGAAAAACCATGCATTCAAGAGCATGAGAAAAAAAATAACCACACACCCACTATGTTGGAAGCCGGATTGCCAGATGAAATAATTACCTAATTACCAGGCAGTTATTGTCATTAGATGGAGCATGTTAGGTGGGAGCGCCTGCACCTGCACAACCATGTACCGTTTGTTGCTCTAACGCAGTATTATAAAGTTATGTTGCACCTTTTGCCTCTTCCTGTGGTAAAAGGTGAATGTGGGTGGCTCACGTTTCATTCCACTGTGCTTATGTATTGGTTAATTTTCTCCATGTGTTTCCCTCTCTGACATGGTGGCCTTCTGCAGCATGATGCAGATGGGAGGGATGATGCCCCCCATGATGCCAGGGATGCCCGGCATGCCCCCAGGTAACCAGTTTCAACACGCTTTTCAAGTGACCCCTTCTCAGTCCTTTCAGTTCTGCTCTGTTGGTTACTAATGTTCCTCATGTTCCATTTATAAATGGGATGAAACGGTTGATGTACTGTTGTTTCATGCAGGTGATTTGTTCTCTGGAGGGGTAAATAAATGTGTTTACGTATGAGTTACATTTCCAGTAACAATGTTCTATAGTTGACCGATGCTGCCCTACAACGCACTATCTAACATCTTTGGAGACATTGAGTTATGACTCATAATTATCGTGTGAAGATGTTTTATCTTGTCACGAATTATCTTGGTTCAATCGGGTTGTTTTAAGAAGAAAATTGCAGTAACAACAAAAACAAGGCAGATTGCAGTATCTGCAGATACAGTGGTCCGCCTTGGTATTCTAGGCAAGTAACCAATGAAGTAATGGAGATTAAGATGTTAATGAGGATGATGAAGTGGAGGAGGATGTTACGTAATCAAGTTAAACCAAGATTATAAATTAAGTTAAACTTAAGTGGAAAAACAAACAAATCCTGAATTGAAAAACGCAAAGTGCACGTTGGTGCACTTTGTTGCTGTCAGAAAATGTTGAATCTTTTTTAGGGAAACAATCATTGTTTAATCATTGTTTATATATAGTATTTTTAGCTGAACAGTCAAAAAATGTAAAAGCCATTTTTCCTGTTTTCATTGTTGATGTAGATACTGCAGTTTACATTTTTGTAGGGCAGTAAAGTGGACACCGTTTAAATAATGTGTCCACCACCGTGATCATGTGACCGAATTACATCTCAACCAAAAGTGACTCTGAACCTATGTGGTTGTTTGTGCCAGGGATGCCGCCCCACATGGCCCCTAGGCCTGGCATGCCCCTCATGGGCCAGCCACCTGCGGCAGGTTCAGGCATGCCCAGCCGGCCTGCTGTTCCCCCAG
>OOFG01063131.1:0-11005 GCA_900323295.1 Molva molva | reverse complement strand
AGCGACGAGAGATGAGAGAGACACAGAGAGATGAGAGAGAGAGAGACAGAGAGAGATGAGAGAGAGAGAGAGAGAGAGAGAGAGAGAGAGAGAGAGAGAGAGAGAGAGAGAGAGAGCGAGGAGAGAGAGAGAGAGACACAGAGAGATGAGAGAGAGAGAGACAGAGAGAGATGAGAGAGAGAGAGAGAGAGAGAGAGAGAGGGAGAGATGAGAGCCAGAGAGCGAGAGAGATAGAGAGAGAGAGAGCGAGAGAGAGAGAGAGAAAGAGAGAGTAAAGTAAAGTTCAGAGAGAAGACAACTTTTCTCTTCAACATTATATTCCAAAACTTATAATACAGGGAATAAGGCACAACAAAAAAATAAAGGAAAACATTTACTTTCGACACACATCGGACAAAAGCCCTAATGAGCTTGCTTGGTTGTGCTGTGTTATCCCTGCGTCGATGAATCACAGAGGGTCTTAAAATAAACATGAGGTCGGGGAATTGAAATCGATAGAGTAACGGCATGGAACACTAGTGAGGTCAAAACAACATTACAAGTGGGTGGTGGAGTGGGGCGGGCTACACACACACACACATGCACACATGTGTGTGCGCATGTATATGCATGTACACACACACACACACACACACACACACACACACACACACAAAGATTCATGCATGCACACACACACAGATTCATGCATGCACACACACACACACACACACACACATAAACACAAGAATGCATACACAAATACATGCACACACACAAGCACACACACACGCACACGCACACGCACACGCACACGCACACACACACGCACACACTCTTCACAGACTCCATCACTCATTCACAATTCAACTGGTGCCAGAAAGGCACAAAGGAGGGCTCGGTAACAAGGCGAAATGAGCGACTGAATTTTGGTATTTTATCTGCCAAAGTACTGAAGGACCTGGCCGGTTTCAACTGGTGTTTCCTGTGAAAGATTCAGAGCCACTCCTGACCGGGAGTTGAAATACACAGCTGAACAGAGGAGAATCCACTCATAAAAAGGAATCTAAATTGAGGCGTGGTAGTGTAGCTGTGGAGTGGGGGAAGGTAGCTAGATGTGGTGTCTCTCTCCCCAGTCCTCCTCACACAGCCTCCTGATGAGCAGCAAAGCAGCCAGGGGAAGAGGTGGCCTTGTGTCCTACAGCCAAGCGTTCTGCAGGACCAAGAACAACATTGGCCATCCGACGCCAAGGGGAGAGGCAGTGGATGAGGAAATACCTCACATATTTGCAATCTGCTCTCACTATCTGCAGCCTCGCGATGACCAGCAGTCTAGATGCCGGCTATAACATCTGACTGTTGATATTATCATCCGCAGACACATTGGGGAGGGTGGGGGAGAAGCTTTCCTGCGTAACCCCTTCAGAGACTATAGGCTGAACATTTGAAGGTAGAATCTAGGTGAATGATTGATCTATTATAAATGGGGGGAAATTGTTTGCTATCGACTTGGATTGCAGCACACACTTAAAAAAATAAGAAAAATGCACCATAGATCCCAATGGCAAAATTTGTGTTTGATTCATAGTAACGTCCGTTTGAGCATTTCATAATAACGCTCAGTCTTCATAGTTTGTAGGCAAAGCACATACATTTATGTTTCCAGAGCAAACAACGTATAATTACGTCCACGCTTTACGTTCTATTAAGTGGTTACGCAGGAATCTCGAGCTGTTATGTGTTTCCATATATATATTTATTAAAATACACAATTACAATGTGTTCAAGAGAATTTGACACATTTATGTATCAGTTTTGCATTATAGTCACTATAGTAAACATTAAGTGTGGCCCATTTGGTTTTAGTACACATTTAAGAAGCGATATCAATGGAATGTGCCGACTATGGCCAGTTCAAATCAAGCACACACTTAATTCTGACGGGAATATAATTACTTTTATGTGGAAAATCATTTGGCAGCCATTATTTGACAGACCGCCAAACGAAAATATACCGAACCTCAAAAATATAATAATTTAGAAAACAGTAAATAAATAAGAATACATTTCTTCAACATGAACAGTTTCTCGTCTAGCCTGTTGGAATCATTTTACTTCTCATCTAACAAACACACGTTATTAATCAGAAAACAACGTTTCAAAACTATCTATATATGTACCAATTTTAAAGTCGTTATTTAATGACTTATTTTATTCCGGTTCTCTTACCATATATGTACTGTCTATTCAAATGTGATTATGTTGTCAATGTAATCCAATGTCTCTGTTTGATTGTCTGCTTCTGTATCAAAATAAAGTATTCAAAACTGAAACAGTAGCCTGTTGAATGAATACAAGATGTTGAACTCAATAAAATAAAAACATGTAGTCCTACTTCCACCTCTTTCAATCATAGACGGTATAAAATTGCATTCTAACCCTAACCTTTACTACGAAGAACTACAATTTAGCGAGAATTTGCGCCATCTTTTTATGCACCTTGATGAAATGGATGGCATGGCTTGTGGATAATGTAGTCACATTTTGTTGTAAAAAAAATCTGAATTTACATTTGTAATTGGAAACACCGTGAAATATTTGTTATGGCATTATAAATGTTCTAAAATGGGCGTAGCTAGCTCTGGCGGGACACTCTAGTCATGCGCACCCTATCAGCTGAAAGCTAACGCGGTCCAATCAAACGCACGTACACTGATAGGAGGTCAGTTTAAGACCTTCCATCTCAAACCCACACTCTGCGAATTTAAGTGTACTGAGTTGAGCTGAATTTCTCCTCCACCTACTTTGGTTCTGCTCTGTATTGTATATAACCTACACAATGGGTTGAGATATCTGACGTACCCCATGGGCCACTGTATAGTGCTCCCTGCTGTCAAACGTTGGTATGCTGTTGGTATTCTGCATCTGACATCTGTACGTCATGCTAAATCCTACAGCAGGGAGCACCACAAAAGAGTGGAACCACTCAATTGTATTACCATCTCATGCAATACATGGTTAAATCTATGGCATGAGTGATTCCTGATATCACTAGTGTCCCTATTGAAGCTATCCTTTCTTAAAGAAGATGTCCAGAGCTGTCCAAAACTGTTGAACTTTTTTGCTAGTCTATTATTTTGCAGAGTTGTGATGCCTCAAACGTGACATGCTATCAGGGTTTCATAGGTCAGTATCTCAGTTCAGGGCCCACTGACATCTCTCTGAAAGACGAGACCTTTCCAACAAGGGATTGGTTTTGTTCACAACAAGGTTAAATAAATCCAGCACTCCAATTGCACTCCCATTGCAGGTGGTTTTGAGGAGCACTGACTGAATCTAAATTTGATGAAATCAGTCAAATAAATGATATTTTATACATGTATTGTTTGAAAAACAAATTGGTAAAGTACTGAGTACACATTACAAAGAAGCAAAAAAAATGTTGGTAGTGGATCCAACTAATTACAGCTGTTATGTTGAGTGTTATTTAATGTAACAGATGATGATGAAAAACGGGGACTTGTGAGGAACCCAGGGAGGATATTTATGTTTCGTTGGGATGGACTGGGCCGACGTGTTTTTTTGTGGGGCAACCCAGAAGTTTATCTTAGCTTTGCTTCCGCCGAAAAACCATTCCAAAGGTTAGTTTATACAATTGAATCAATTTTGTTTAACAAGTTAATCATGACAAATGAATACCGCTTTAAAGGTTTTTGAAGCGTGAATGCAATCAATAAAGCAAAAGGCAGACAAAAAAGATTTTCAAAAGACTACTAAAATGGTCAACGTAGGGGACGTAGACCTCCAGGAAGTGATGCAAATACACCTTTCATGGGGGCACAGAATTACTTGGGAGTAAGATAGAGACAACTCCTTTATATCAATCAGGGCATTAAGGTCTACTCAAATTATCAATTTGGAGACTCTTGCCCTCCAGGAAATGGTGTAATTAGTAATTATATTTAGGGCATGACGCTTTTGTCCAAAGCAACTTACAACCATTCATACATACATTCACACACCGACGGCAGTGTCAACCGCACACGGGAGAAGTTAGGGTTACGTGTCTTGCTCAGGGACACCCCGACACTTAGCTAGGAGGAGCGGGGGATTGAACTAGCAACCTTCCGGTTACATGGGGTCACTTGGGCATGATCCAGAGAGCTGGGGTTTCTTTTATATTAAGGACATGTAAGAGCATCAATAAGGGAGGAATGGACTCACAAAGCCGCAGCAAATGCTCCATCTTGTGACGTCTCAGCCCACAAACCTAAAAATGTTCCTGTGCATTTCGCTCATAACTTTTTTTCTCAGATATGCGTTTTTGGATCGGTGGGGTGTAGGTCTGGGAGGAATTTCAGCTGAAAATCTCAGAAGCGGGCTGCCGGGTGAGACGTGGCTTTATGAGTCACTTCCTGGGGAGCTAGAGCCCCTTTTCGACCAGTCTGTAGGGGGCGCTGTATCAGCGAACCCACATATGGGTCGTTTTTGGGTCACATTGACAAACAACCTATTCTGTCGTTTAGGTTGGGAATCACGTTGTGTTTAGAAGGACCTGGAAATCTGAGCTTTTGCTGGCTCCCTATACGGTGCTTTTGCTGGCTCATCAGGTTCTAACTTAATATGGGTCTGCTACTTTTATGCACCAGGACACATGGTCCAGGGTCAATGTGTGTGATCTTCACTATTTTTAGGCTACTACCTGTGCCCTGGTACATAAGAAAAGCAGACCCATAATTCGATTTATTGAATTCTTTTGACATCTGTGTTTGTCCTACGATGCCCTGCGATGACAGACGCGTCTGTGGAAAGGGTCCATTGCACCAGACGATGCAGTGCACTTCATAAAATGGCAATGGCTTTTTGGGACAGGATTCAGAAACCCTATTAAAGCTGGGAGTGAGTGAGAAATGAAGAGTCTTGACTCTTGGATGCCATCCATCGTAATGGCCTTTTAATATCCTGCCAGACGTACAGCATCCTCCCTCCCACTGGCTCCTACGGCTCAATGAAGGCGGCAGAGAAGGAAGGACTAAATACTGCAGTAGTAAGTCGATTCTAAAAGTAAATATAGGCGTAAAATATATAGATGTATTTACTCATTCAATAATTCAACAAGACAGGGCTGAAGAAGGGAAAACTCAAAGCAAGCGGACACAAATAGACTCAAAGCAACCCAGACATCGCAACAAACGATATTCACATTCACATCCTGACAGGGGGCACTCAAATCAATACACAAAACATCATTCACCATTTCTCAATTATTTAAAAAATGTGACTGGATGAATGTGTTTGTTGTTTTTAACTTCAGGAGACGATGGGCTAGTCAAGTACACCCCAATACACCATGTGAAACACGCTTACAGGATTCATTCAGTACTGTTTGCAAGCAGTACAGAGAAAGTATTTGGTCTCCATGGGTGCTCCAAGGTGTCTCTCTCTCTCTCTCTCTCTCTCTCTCTCTCTCTCTCTCTGCGTGTCTGGGTGTGTGTGTGTGTTTAATTACATAGTCCAACTGTGATGTTTGATCTGCACAGCGGCTCCCTGATCGCTGTTGTGCTTAGGTGCACAGATTTGTTTAACGCTAGTTACATTTGCATTGTACATTGATCTAAACTAAATTCAAGGATGTTTAAAGACTTCTCTTGAACTATTGTCCCCCTCCATGGACGTGCTTTTAATTAGATTCCAGCATGTTAGGGGCCAGCACACACTACTGTTTTTAAGTGGAAAAAAAAACTCTGATCCAGGTTCACTGCAGGTTCGTCCACTTAGAATTAAAATCAAAGACCAAAGGTATGCGCAAAAGCATGCATTTATAATTCCCAGATAATTGCTGATGTCTATTATTCCTTTTTTGCATCCTTCATCTTTATCCTTTCCTCTGTGAATGTTCACAACACTGGCCATCCAGCCCACTGTTTGACAGATTTAACACTTCTTCCCCTGTGTAATTATCAGAGAACATACGAGACAGCCAATCAATCTGTTCAACACTAATAAAAGACGTCTCCATTAGCAATAATCACAAGGCTTGAATACACGACTAGCAGTAATTATAGCGCAAACTGTGTATTTGTGGGGTTGTTGCACTCACAGGTGCGTGGGTAAGACGTGATTGCCTGCCATGGAAGACCAGGAGTGCAGGCGAGATCATTCACTTTAATTAGCCTGATTGATTGCCGCATTTGATGTAATCGTGTCGCTTCCTCGTCACACGACAGCAGGTCCTCAGACTCGCTTACCGCAAGCCGTAAATATGGTGTGAATATCAACCAGCTCAAGCGCCTTCCCACAAACAGAGAAAAGGAAAACATGGGTTTGTTCAACAAGTCACCATGTGTCTAAGGTTGGAAACCAGCTCCCCCTTCTCATCGGTTCTTGATGGGGATTTTTTTTCTTCACCCCAAAAGCAATTGAAGTGAGGAAAAAAAATAGAAACAGCATGGCGTGAAGCTTTCACGATTTCCATGAAGCAGGTCTAAAAATATAGACTTTGAACTTCCTTTGAGGATCGTTCTCGATATAGGAAACATAAAGAAGGTATGACAGAGAGAGAGAGAAAGCCAGAGAAGAAACAGAGAGAGAAAAAAGGCGAGAGTGATAGAGGGAGACCGAGAGAGAGAGAGAGTATCTGATTTGCTGCCCCACATTAAAGTCTTGCCTTAGGCCTTCTCTGAGCTACAAAGACTGTCCTCAAATCGAGTGATTGGATAGGTCTTCATCTGTGAAACATGTTGAACAAACAACATCCCCAAGAGAGATAACTAGTTACTTGCACTGCTGCAAGCAGGCAAGTACTGTTCTCTTGGATACTTCTTTTTTTTTTTTTTTTTATTATTCTCTCTCCGCCACTTCTTTGGTCGCTATCTACTCGCACATACATTAACATAGAAAGACAAAAAAAATATCATATGATAGGTACTATAGTGGAATAGTGTGCTCTAGAATAACTAAGCAATAGTCCGTATAGTTTTTAAGATAATTAAGATTAAAGTTGATAAAAATCGCATGTGTGTGTGAGTGGCTGCCCAATCAAAACATTAAAACCAAGGAAAATGTATAAACTGCATTTGTACCCTCAATATTTACACTACATAAACATATAATATATCAAAATGTTCAGCATTATGAGTTGATTGCTCATATGAAATATCTAAGTAAAACTTTTTGATTTCCAATACACGTACGTACACATACGTTAACATACGTACACATAGCTAAACATACGTATACATACTAATACATACGTACACATACTCATACGTACGTATACATAAGTACACATACAGTACATACGTATACGTAAGTACACATACATACGTATACATACGTACACATAGCTAAACACACGTATACATACTCATACATACGTACACATACGTATACAGATGTACATACGTATACATACTCATACATTCGTACACATACATAAACTCATACATACATACGTACACAAACATACATATACATAAGTACACATACATATGTATACATAAGTACACATACGTAAACATACGTACACATGCAAAGTACGCATACGTACACATACATAGTATACATACTTATACATACGTATACAAACATACATATACATAAGTACACATACATATACATAAATACACATACATACATATACATACGTACACATACGTAAACATACATACACATACATACATACACATAGCAAACGTACGTATACATACTCATACATACGTATACATAATCATACATACGTGCACATACCTACACATGTGTACGTATGTACACATACGTAAACATACGTACACATACATAAACAAATATACGAATATACGCACACATAAGCATGTAGTGGCAGTGCAAGTACAATTTCTTCAGGAATTGTAAGATTTCTAGTTTATATTGCTGTTGTGCTTCTTATGCACCCATCTGTCATAGCATAGCCTGGGACACACATGTTTACGACGTATAGTCAAAAGACATCTATAATCTGTGTAGCCAGCTCACGTGTGTACACAGGAAGTGGTTCAGAGAGCCTGCACAGCTGGGCATTTCCGTGAGACAACAAAACTTGCCTACTTCATTCCTGTAAACTACACTTGAGTGACTTGAGTCGTGTCATGATTCCTCTTACTGATGTCCTGAGCCTTATTACAATATATACAACGTTGGAGAATGTACCATGACATTGTACTGTAAACCATCTCATAGGGTAATGAAGTGAATGAACAACAGACTCAGAGCTAAACTGGTGATGGACAAGTAGAAGCATTCACCACCTTACGTCCTAATGTACACCTTGTGTCATACCGAATTAAACAAGTTGGATTTTTAAATAGAAGTGGCCTAATTCTCATTTTTGGAATATAAATCCAACTGACATTAAATGAGTCTAAATTGTCTCCCTGTGAACACTTCTTAAGGAATATGTTTAGCCTTGTCCTAACATATAAAACAATAGTTTTTATTTGACATAGAGCTGTCCTGGCACTCTAAACAGCGGAATCCATTTTTGCCCAACACATTGTTTCCACAAAAACAAACAAAAGGGTTCAAATCATCGGCGATGTGGTTTTGGACCACCTAACTAATCATTTATTTCGAGAAAGGAACAAAACAAAACAAAAAATCAATGAAACGATGAAACACTGCTGAGGATGAGTAATGTCGGACACAAAGCCACATCCCATAATTTTGCAGAATCACACATGGAAAAACACTGCAGTCTAAAAACAAGGCACAAAAAAAAAAATATGAGATGTTTGGCCACAGTGGTCACATAGCTGTCCAACAACACGCCACCGGCGCTAGAGAAGCAATCAGCAACTGGTGCCAGATAATGCATATGTTCCCCTCCTCTGCCCCATGATGGCCATAAACCCCCAGCAAGGCCCGTCTGAGACAACGCTCCCCTGCCCCCCTCGCCCCAGGGGCCCACCCAGGAGTTATTGCCCTAGTCTCACTAATGCAGTATATCTGTTCCCGTTAGTATTTATGAGCATTATAACCAAGAGCATAGGAAGAACAACCTGTTCTGATGAAGGTGCTCCTGTAATGTTACATGCGTTCATTCTGTTTAAGTGTTCTAGAGCCTCCTGTAGGCCAGTAAGTAGAATGCAGCCTATTCCTGTTAATTTAGATGTTTGCGTTCTCATTGGTTGTTTAAAGTCATATGTTGTTAGTCTCTTGATTAGTCCAGAGGTTAGCAGCCATTTTCCTGTAAAGCCAGCTAGGTTCAAGATCTCTCTTTTCATTTGGCCCCATCTGCCCCGTGTAAGCCTCAGGTGCCGGAATAGTGAAAAAACAGCATCACAGCGGGTTCTACACAGCAGATACCCTCGTGAACAAGAGAAGTACTCTTCATTAGCCGCTCCAGTTGTGCCTGCCTGTTCTCCTCGTAAAGCAACAAGATGGATGCTACTCAACCCACAGAAGAACAGCAGGCAGGTCCATCAGCAGAGGAGAGCTATGTTATTAGGTCTGTAGCTGGCAGCTCCAGCTCCAGCTCAAAATTGTCTTCTGCTAGCTTAGCTGCAGCTAAAGCACAGGCTAAAGTGTTAGCTGCACGTGCCTGTACAGCCTTCGTTCAGAAAGAAAACGAGCTGTTATTAGAAAAAGCTCAGATGGATGCTGCCCTCGCCACGTTAAAGCTAGACAAAGAGATTGCAGCAGCAGTAGCAGAGGCTGAAGCGCTCGAGTCTTCAGCAGCAGAATTCGAGAGACGCTCCAGAGCCTCAAACATCGGATCTATTCCACTTCAATCTCCACAAGAAAGAACCAGCGAGTACATTGAGCGTCTCGCAGCCTCTGAGCCTACGCTCATCGACCCAGCGCATCGTCAGCCTCAGCAATGCAATCCTGCTGCCTTTAACAGTGCCACTCCAGACCTCTCCAATGGTGGTCTCAGCAGGACAAGACCACATATTACAACCACCCAGCTAGTGAACCCAGACCCTGATGGTAACCCTCACGGCTTCTACCCCATGAGGTCGCATCAACCAGTCTCGTCCACTCTCCACAGACAAGCTCCTCATACTCCCTCGGCCGAGCGTACAGGGTTTGGCGATATAGCTTGACGGGAACTGCAGAGCTCCGGTCTCACCAAATTCGACATTCAACCTGAAAGCTACTGGGCATGGAGGTCAAGCTTCCTAAACTCCATTGAAGGAACAGAACTTACCTGCAGTGAAGAGCTCGATCTGCTAACTAAGTGGTTAGGCCCGCAGTCTTCAGCACACGTCAAGAGAATTCGAGCTGTCCATGTCAACAACTCAGCTCAAGGCCTGAAAATGGCGTGGTCTCGTCTTCAGGAGTCTTATGGGTTGCCAGAGATGATCGAGAAGGCTCTCTTCGACAGAGTGGAGAAGTTTCCTAAGATCAACACCAAGGATCCTCAGAAGCTCAGAGAGCTCGGTGACCTGCTAAAAGAGCTAGAATCAGCACAGCTAGAGGGCAATTTACCTGGGCTGACTTGCCTAGACACCGCTAGAGGCCTGAACCCCATAGTGGAGAAGTTGCCATTCAGTCTCCAAGAAAAATGGATCTCTCATGGGAGTAAGTACAAGCTACACCACCAGGTGCATTTCCCACCATTCGCCTACTTTGCCGACTTTGTCTGCAGAGAGGCCCACATCCGCAACGACCCAAGTTTCTATCTGTCCTCTTCAGCTGCCACAACAACGAGGCCAGACAACGCAGTAAAGAAGATGAGTAGCTCCAGAAACTTCATCTCCTCGCACAGGACAGAGGTTTGGTCTATGTCTGACTCTGACACTACAGAGACTCCCAGTGCTAGGCCGGATGTCAGTAGGCAATGCCCTATGCACAATAAGCCTCACCCCCTTAAACATTGTAGAGGCTTTAGAACCAAAACCATCGAAGAACGCAAGACGTTTCTCAAAGAAGCTGGGATATGTTTTAGATGTTGTTCTTCAAGCAAACATCTCGCCAAAGATTGTAAAATCGCAGTTCAGTGTAAAGAGTGCAACAGCGACAGGCACATATCAGCTCTTCATCCTGGACCAGCTCCATGGAATAGCCG
>OOFG01063130.1:0-13532 GCA_900323295.1 Molva molva | reverse complement strand
TGTGTGTGTGTGTTTGTGTCTGTGTGTGGGGGGGGGGGGCATTAGAGGAGAAGCGAGAACAAGGGATTAGATGAGACCTGCGGAACACAAGTCCAAAAATGGGAAAACTATTTTGATCAGTTGTAATGCATGCGCAGCAAGAGAGAGAGAGGGGGCAGGGCTTTTCAAAATGGAAGTTCTGAGGCCAGGAAACCTCTTCCATACCAGAGGGGGTTAAATGGCTGATATATATCCCTTAAGATTCTTCTCATTGATAAAAAAAAGATTACGAAAACTGCCTGAAGTTTCAGTACACACCATTTGTGAGAACCATTCCTTTGTGCCATTTCAGACGGATGGTGCGTTTGCCGTTTCGGGGTAGAGGGAGTCTCGACTGTTTGCGATTTATGTAAAGACAAAAAGTAGGTTTCATTTTATCATTTAGGAACAAAATCAGACCTCACATACTCACACTGCTACCTCCAAATTAGACAATGTGTCAGAGAAAAAGACGCACATTTTGAAAACATGCCAACATCTCACTCATTGTACGAGCTCTTACAAGCAAGTCTATTTCAATGGTTGTCTAAGGTCTATGAAAATGATAATCCACCTGACCCGAAGCTGGCTCTATTTGGATGCTGAGACTGCGCTGGGAACCACTGGAGGAACAACTTTGATGCTTGGAATGGTTGTTGCCAAGGAACAGATTTTAATGTACTGGCAATCACCGTCTCCTCCCCCCGGCTTTCGAAGGTGGCTCAACGAAATGGTCACAATCATACATATGAAGTAAATACCATTCTTCAACTTTAAATTCATTGTAATGCACTTATTGTAATGCACAGCTATTTATTTTTGTTCATCAGATCTTTTCATTTATTTTTGTCTATGCTAAACTGTATGTATGTGTACTTTATATAAAAAACAACATATATATATATTGAACTGTGGGTTCTGGAGATATCAACCTGTTGGTCTCATCACGTTCGTATTGTACATTTTCCATTGGTTTGCAGCGGATTTATTGCTTTTATTTGGAGGCTCTAAACCTACTTCACTTCTTTGATCCACTTCACTGGCATCAAATCGTAACCCAGGGACTGGGTTCAGATGTAATCAAACGTTCTGCTATGGCCCTACAGTATAACAGGGCTGCCAAATGATAATGCACTAAGTGGTATTCACCTTAAAGCATGACATTAATTGTATTTTAGCTTTACTTACTCTAACCCAGTAGCACCCACATTGATTATTTCACTTGCACAATCTCACAGTTTCTATCTTGTTTTTGTTAGCCAGATAACATTAAAGTCCTTATAGTTGTGGAGATATACTCTATTTACAATTGGGTATGTTATTTTCAGCCAAACCCTGAGAAAGAGGCCTAGTGATGAAAAGGTTAATACCAAATATGGGCGTTTTCTAGCTTGGATGATATCAAAAACAACATCATTAACAGACTTCCATCATACTAGATATACAGACTGCAGACTGTCCAGGCATTAAGCCACGGCAGAGTGGTTACATAAAGTGGTTATATATTCTCTGCTATGACAATTAACCCACAAAAAGCTCAGGTAAAAGAAAGGCCCTAGAGTAACAGTGGATTACATTCCTATTATAAACCAAGAGTTCAAAAAGGAGGTCAAGGCGTAGGCTAACCTACATTTACTGCTAATGAGAGCATGTAGGCAAGAGGCTGTGATCACATACATTGTCATGAATAAGTACCAAACACTTTGTCATACCAAAACGCAAAACAGAACTTAATGTTTGCTCAAAGTAGAAAAACAAAGATTGGGATTCATTCTCATAACACAAGCTTCATAGTGTGAAGATATTTTCACTCAAAGCTTGAAACCCTGATGGTTTTCAGACAAATCCCCTATATTCACAAATAATGGTCAATTCATTTCCTTCCAAACAACAAACTAGGAAAGACCGACCAGCTTCCAGGTTAAAGGTAATCTCGCCTTCTTACAAGAACAGACTTTTTAGCTGACAACAATGACAATGAGAGAAGGATGAATAACATCCATCATGAGCGATGGTGCTCAATTAACCAGTAAGGACCAAAGTGGCAGTATTGTCATCCAAACACGATTAACAGCAAAAGGACGCATGACCTTCAGCGTTTCTCCATTAATGTACAATGTATTATTATTGTATAGTAGTTGTGAACTTGAATATTCGACCAATTAAAGAACATCGTCTTCAATGGTTGAATCGTCGTGTCGGAAAGTGTGCATTTGTAACAGCGGGATGTTCTATTGGGAGGATGAGGGTGCAAAATGAGTGATACCTCAGCATTGCTTGGCTTCTAGAAGGAAAAGCCTATAAATTATACCATGTTTTCTTCTGGTGTTGACTCAGTTTCCTGTATGCAATTTTCTGTGTTATGTTTTGCTTTCAATAAATGTCCCTATCGTTTGTTTGTTAACCCCTTTGTGTAATGGCTGTGGCACTATCCAATCATTTTTTATTTGAAGTAGAGCACATTCTAGACCGTTAGTCTAGAAGGATACACAATGTCAGGAAGAAAAACGACTATTGGGAAACAACTTCTATTTCTGGTGCCACCTAGCAAGCGCAGCAACGATACTTGAATAATAGCTAACATCCCTAATTCTAATGAATGCCTGGTTTAAAAGCTTTGTGGTCAAATTCTAGGGCATGTACCATTGTCGGTTAAGAGCACAGAGGACTTATGAAACCTATAGCACATGTCTGCAAACTACGTGCACAGAGATGGAAGTGCACGGATGCAGTCAATTCCTTTGCATAGCTCACCTCAAATGTTTCTATTTTCCTCGAATCCATGTTGCGCGGCTTAAGGAAGTCTTGATTGTTTGAATGTATGGACCTTTACGCCATGTGTGGAGCTCTTCAAATTCCGTTACATGTGACCTTTGCAGACCTTTGCAGAGATGAGGCGCTTGTCAAGATGCAATTTTAAAATCGTATTAGGAAAGAAAATTATTCCGTAAACCAATCGTCTCATGACAACTCCTAGGGTTCCAATATCTCCCTTGCTACCAAATGGACATCTGCTAACACAGCAACCATGACAATGGACAAGCCCTACTATACCGCTACTCCACCTATTCCGTTCATTTGCACTTCGTCACCATGGTACTCATCCTGACGTCAATTGTTATAGTTACATCCACAGTCTATTCAGTGAGCCGTTTTATCTTGTTTCTTCCTTAGAACGCTGACCAATTGCTGTGAATCACATTTGTTTCACCATGGGTCTGTTTTTGTGGAAGTACTGGCGTGCTGGCCGTGCCTGCATGTCAATCAAGACCTCTTCCTGACAAGTAGGCGTTCTTGACAGTTAATCAACACTGTGTCCCAGACTTTCCGTGAGGAAAGGCTGCCTCTGAGAGACAACCATTCTAACAACCATGAACATCTGACACGATGGGAACAACTGCTACCATAGGAACAACCATGAACATCTAATACAACAGGAACAACCGCTCCCATAGGAACAACTAGGGACATCTGATACACTTCAGCACATTTTAACATTGAGAACAACACATCCTGTAGGTTAAAGTGACAGTACATGAACACAAATTGTTGAAAAAAATTTAAACTTCAGAGGGCTATGGTGGTGGTTTATTTTACTCCCTAACAGGCTACCACGTAGGCCTACAGCTTCCTGGGTCCTTTTCACACAGTCTCCAGGACTCAAGGGACTCTCCTGCTGTTCTCATGAATAGGAAGTTCATCGGAGCAACCTCCAGCTTACACAAATAGACATCACACTTTGTATGCATGTTTTCTTTTGATTTCTGTTAGCAACAGTGGTAACCCCTTTGGATTTCACATGGAAGACTGGGGCTTCGGGAAGAAAAAAAAAGTATAAAGTCAAAGTGAGTGATGCAGTTAGTGAGTGATTGTCTGAGGCTTAAAACAAGAGGCAGGGACAAGAGGAAGGGGCCGGCAACAGAGATAAAACACAGATGGATAGCTTGGTTGAGGACAGAAGACAGACTTATCAGACACTCTTTAAACACATGGGAAAAGAGTGGCCATCTGGAGGACAAATTAATTATCAGCCCAAATCTGTGGCCTTTCTAAATGGTACTTCCTGCCTTTCTATTCCCTCAGGCGACAAAGTGAACGTTGACAACGTCGGAGGAGATAAATCCACATCCAGGCGATGTTGAAAAAAAAAAATAACTGGATGTGGAGAGATATATATAAAATGGCTGGCCCCGAATGTTAAAATACCCAAGTTATCCGTTAGTTTCGTGGTGAGATAATATTTAAATATTTCGATACCACTTTGACACCTTCCATCCAATGTGAAAACCGGCAAGATTGACGATGTTTAAGATGCCAAGAGGCAGTGTGGGAGCACTTTAAAAACGTACTGGTGGTAATAATATTATTTATTCAACTGTTCTAGGGTTCTCCCCAAAGAATGCTTACCATTAAAAACAATTTGTTAAGAAGTAGCCAGGCAAGCAATCATGCTATGCCATTTGACACAGAATGGCATGAATAAGATTTCTTGAGATTTGCTGAACTCTCTGATGGTTAGTGAACACACTCCTGGTTCTTAGAAGCAAGCAGTTTGTCAGACTGTGTGTGGAGCCAAATCAACAAAGAAATGCACAATATAAAAATACATCCGTTTGAATATTGAAATTTGGAAAGATGGTCACCGTCAGCAATACCGGATTTAAGACAGCCTACTTCAGATAAGAGCACATTCTCCATTTAGATTCTTGTTCCTGCAAGTTCCGTAACATATTTTTTCCCATTCATTTACTTCACAGGAATTCACCCCAAATGCCCAAATATGGTCGCTGTATATCAAACTAAAATGATAGCTTACTGTTATGGATATACATTTTAAAGCGTTTGAAGCCTTTTACGCAGGCATGACCATCGTGAAAATATAAAGCTTAAAAAAGCATCATCAACCAAATGATGATGCATCGTCATTTTAGTTTGTTATAGGCCAACCTTATACGGCGTTCTTCCTAGAAAGTGTTTTAGGGCAGCATGTTGTTGAGGAGTTCTCTGGTTTCCATTAGAGAAAGGGTAAATGTACTGGGACCTCTCTCCTCCTGGAATAGGCTTCTCAGAGTACCATGTGTCTTGTGTGCTGCAGAACACCTACGTATTCAGATTAAGAAACCTTAACGGTCCATTAACAGGGTGACAGAAAACAGTCTTTGACGTCACATTAAAAAAAAAAGGTGCCTGCCACATAAATCCACATTAACGATTTTTTTTACGCTTTGTACAGTGAGGTTCAGTACCATCAGAAAACAATGCAAAAATGCATTGGACCATGCAAAAATGCATGGCAAGCTCCTCCCGTAAAAAACAGGATTGTTGTTTTTTTTTACTGACCATGTCTACATCATTAAATGGTTGTGACGGTAACCGTCTTACCGTCTTACCCGGTTATGTCACGCCACTGCTGTCTATTTACCTGTATTTGTCTGTAATTATCCAACAGGAGACACCTTAACAATAAATGCAGGTGAGTTTTTGCAGCAGTGGGTTGGCAGCACAGCCAAAAATAAACCATGAATGAGTTGAAGGAACAAACACATTCATAAAAGCACCTTCGTAAACTCTTCAAGTACTAAAAGAGGCCATCTCGGAGAGCAGCTCCCAGCTCTGACTCAGCCAAAGCTGTGTTTGAAAAATACAAGACCCAATACAAACATTCAGGAGTGGTTGCCAGTCTGGCACCCAGGGATTAAGCTTGGCCGGGACCCCCCTGCATCAGAGAGGTCCTGATATTAACTGGCTTGGTTGGGACCAGAGAGGCCCTGCCATCAACAGAAACCATGACAATGTGGTTCCCCTGGTTGGCAACCAGTAGGGACAAAATGGTTTACAGTCAACCAAATCTGGCTACCTCAATTTAAACCTTCAACACATAAATGCACACAAATACTACATCTAGATTTGAACCATTTCAATAACAAAAAAAAAAAAAAGAATTCATGCGCAACCACAGATGTATCCCAGAAGCTTGCTTTGACAGGCCACTTTGCACCTTAGCAATGCCGTCATACATCATCGAGACTCTTCATACTACGCTCAGCTAGCCAGTTGGTCCGTGCTCCACTAGGCTACTAGTTCAGGCGCTCAAGGAGGCTGAGCAACCCAGTTCACGGGCTAATGCACAAATGTTTTTTGCTTATTTACAGATGCAGAAAATGATATTTTAGGGGATAAGTAAGACAGTACATAAATGTTAATATTTTTGGCACCCTGAACATGTAACATGGAGTCCGATAGTCAAGATAATATACCACACAACAAAAATTCCCATGAGTCTTAAAGCACATATTTTTGTTTCCTAGTATCTTAAGAAGAATATTTAGTGTCTTACCAGCAATCTCCACAATGTCTCCAGGCACAATGTCCCTGGCCTTTATCCTCTGGACACTCTTCCTATCCTGGCGGTACACCTTTCCCATCTCTGGTTCATACTCCTTCAGCGCTTCTATGGCATTCTCTGCATTGCGCTCCTAAAAACACAATTAAAAAAGGTGATGTTGGTAAGATTCGAGAGTAGTAAAGAGAAAGAAGAAAAAAGCAAAGACAGCAAGATTTTGAAACTAAACCACAAAAATGTTCCCTCCCTCTCTACGTTTCTCCGCCATTGAGAAGTGTTGGATTTAACGTATAGACTAGAGCTGTCAATCTTCCTCTATGATCCCATTCGAATTTCATTCCTTATTATTTTTAATATTCAAATTTTGAATGTTCAAATTGAGCCTATTATTAATATTTACTATGTACCTATACACTGTATATACAGGCTTATGCATTGCCAATGCCATTTTAAACGTTCTGTCCAGTAGAGGGCATTCTACAAGTAAATAATAGGCACAAAAGGATATTATCTTAACGCCGCCTCTTGATGGTCCTTTTCCATCCGTCTTTTCACTGGCGCGATTTTTATAGGAATATGCCGCATATTCGCATCGCGGCCGATATAAATAGTTTTAAACATGCGTGAAAACGTTATTGTTCATGAGGCGTGACCTGACAAAAGCATTTCGTTTTCACATGCGGGTAGGCCAGGGCGAGAAAGGCGAGACTCGCTTACAATAGCCAACACATTCTTAAAAGATTTAAAAAGACACATTCGAATAGTAATTTCAGCATTCGATTAGTATAGATTTTTTTACTATTCGAGTTATATTAAGACTCCTGAAATTCGTTCCAACAGCCCTAGTATGGACGTTTTTTAGTTGTAACCCACAGAAGAAAATTCACATAGGGAGTAACTGATACACAAAAATCGTGTACCGCTTTGTAAAATTATATCCAAACGAATATTTCATGATCCACAGAATCATAATTTTTACTTGTGGCTTGTAAACTGATATCCACACAATCTTTTACAACAGAAATTAAGAGCTATGTTATAGTGTCAGAGAAGTGCAACCCTCTCGGACCCTGACATCAACATCACTGATGCCCAGACAGAGCTCCACACACCATGGCGTTATACTTTAAGTGTATGAGAAGCTTGAAGGAAAACTTAAAACACATGCTGACCATTTACAAGATAACCCAGAGTCACAAACTTTTTTGTGTGGTGCTAAACACTCTAGCAATACCATTGTGATAACAGGCCAGGTTGGCTTGTCTACATTTGTTTAATTTGTTTCACTCGAGCCGGTAAGACTGGGAGATCATTATTAATGTAAATTTAGGACTAATTACTGGTTTTCCTGCAACTATATAGATCACAGGCCTCAACAAAGCCTAAATGGGACGCCACTTCATTACAGGGTCGCAACTCCCACAAGCATGACTGGCCTAATTAATACCCCAGTCATAACACTCAAACATCCGTTGTAAAACAAGTCTGCAAATAATGGCCCAGTCATGTTCATAACAAGTGTGTGCATGCTTGATCTTTGAGTGTCAACACTAAATGAAAGAGTACGTCACTACTACCAGCGACCAGGTCTATGCCGACATGTCAGTCAATAGAACTGCCGGAAACCAATTACAATCCAATTCAAATCCATTCATCATCTGAAACGTAATTCCACTAAGGTAAAGCCTCTGCCGATGCTACCTCGCTGCCATCCTCATTCTCCTGCACAGCTTCTGTTGCAACAACCCTACTTGCTGTGAGACACACAATTTTATTAGCACAACCATTTTATGGACCCATAAAATACAGGGCTGCAATGCTCTGGGTGGTTGTAAGGACCTACTGGGCAGCAGTCATCAATATACTTTCTTTTGAAGAATATTTAAGAAGGACACACACACACGTCGATAGTGTTGCTGAGCCTGAATTTTCGAATATTGGTTCGTAAGGTAGTTTTTCGATTATCAATTAATTAATCGAATGCTTCTTTAAAATAAATTAAAACTGCGAGCAGTCTCGCAAGGTATTCACAGCCCACAAGCACCACCGATCCCATTGACTGCCCTTTTCCAGCGATTCTTTCTCAGGTGGCATTGTGATTGGTTGAAACAGAATTGTGACACTGAAAAGGAAAAAGGTATCGCTGATAAAACACATGATTCTGCAGCAGTGGTCTCCGCTGGCTACAATTCAGGCAGGGAAAGATAAGCACTATGAATTTACTTTTTTAAAACATTTTTAACGATTATCCAAAGCTTCAAATTAGGTATTCGGGCCAGCCCAAGTACAATGTCAACTAAACTTGAGGATAAGAGGCCGTTTCAGGCAGCAGAGTACTTGACGGACACTAAAGCACAGTTGTCTTTATAATATTTATATTTGAGAGGCTCTTTGTCAGTGAATGGTTAAGACTAGGATTTCCCAGGTCAGCAGGGTTAATTAATAAAACTACTTCTACTCAGGCTAGAGAAAGTAGGACAGAAAAGGGCTTTCGTTGACTGAAAGAAAGAAACCAGAATGTATAAGGTTGGACTCTCTGCCCCGAGCGGTCCGTTGGGACACTAAATCTATCCTTACCCTGGATGGGGAGCGCTGTGTGGACCCGCAGGCCTTCACAATGAGGTCTATTAATAAGTCCTTTTTTCTGCCTCTCCATTCTTTCAGTCACACACTGCAGCCATCACATTAACTCAACCACAAGCAGTGGTAACAACTCAAAGAAGAGCCCTTTGGGGAGACCAATGGCATTGTGAAAACCATTTTCAATTTCTAATTATATTTTAAATTACTTTCTGGGACCTTCCATATGCACTCCTATAGCTTGTTGTAGACATAGTTAGCAATGATAGATTCCCTCAAGATGAACAGCTGGGACTGGGAGAGTTTAATGCGATGGCTCAGCTCATTAGCCTTTCAGCATCAAGGTGGACTTGGACCAACTGGACCAATTCCAAGCTATGATTGCAATTGTGGAAAACCCAAATAAAAAATATGGCCTTTCCACTCTGGTCTTTCTCTGTGGAGTTTGCATGTTCTCCCTGGGGTACACGTGGGTTTCCTCTGGGTGCTCCAGTATCCCCCACATAACAAAAAACATGCAAGATAACACTTATTCAAACTAACTACCCCATTCTTACATTTGACTATCAAGTGGATACAACAACAGTTGAAAGGCAGAACCATTCCTAGGAATTTTAAAGGATTTGGCCTGTTTGTTAAGCACCCAGGTTAATTGTTGACATTGTCTATGTCCAGATTTAAATTAGCCATGATTTTTGTTCAACTCACCCCCTCTCGCAGTGTAGACACATTCGGAAATAGATCGCAATCAATTGACATCCATTATATCCAAACGAGTTTTTAGCAGCTTCCAAAGCTGTATCTTTGTTTTGCCCAACTCAGGTAAGCACATACGATCTGCCTGGGCTAGTTAACTTTCTCCAATACTGCCCACAAATGATCAAATCCACAAGTTTAGACTCTGTGTTTAGTCGCCATTGCGCAAGCTCACGGACTTAGAGACTGAGTGCAGAGCAACATTTCAATAAGTCGCAGAGGGTGTGTTTTTTTAAGTGATTGGCTGATAACATTACAGACAGCCTTCGAATCTGATAACTTAGAAAAAAACGTTTGCATACCTGCCATACTCCTACAATAGCATTTGCTATCAGAATAAGAAGGATCACAAATGGCTCCACGAAAGCTGTGATGGTCTCTTCTCCTTCTTCAAACCATGCAAGAACCTACACAAAAGAACAAAAATTATTCAGACCACAGAATTATACAAATACACATTCACTCTAAAATATATTGCACTGGAACTGCATAAGATCATATTAGATAAACATATTATAAAACAATAAAGACATGTCTATTGACATGTTTGAACAAGGATGCATTATTCAGTCTACCACACTTGCATACAAATATAAAGTAATGGCAACAGTTCTAAAGTCAAATGGGACAAATATTAAATATATTGTAGCCTCAATTTCCAGTCTCTCATGTGACACTTTAGTTGTTTAAGAGAGCCTGGAGGAAGACCTTAACAATTTGGGCAGGCCAATCAGGTGATGCTTTAGCTGTGATTGGGCAGGTTGGTTGAAAAGGATGGGAAGTCAAAGGACCAATGCCTGCTTACACAAATCTGATGGCAAACAGAAATTAGGGAGCTAGACCGGTCAAAGCAGCGCATTGGGTCAGACTATTGACCGTGTAAAAGAGAACCAAGAAGGAGTACATATATCATCCACTACTCCACTTTATAAAAGACCTGGGTAGTTGAGGTTCCACACCAATTTCCCATGTTAATGCCCAATTTAAGATTATTCCATCAGTAATTACATAATGGCCAAACCATATAACATTGGTTCATAATCTTTGCCAAGGCAAGTCAATGTTGGTCTAGGGGATTATTTAATTGGGGATTACTTAATTATTTTACCGTTTACTGTTACAACCAATAACTGGAACTGTTATAACTTAATAAGTCGAATAAATCTTAAACGGGAAACGAATGGGACAATCCACAGTGGGTCTAGCAGTGTAACTGAAAACTTGGAACAATTGCGCTAAAGCGGGGTAAAACAAGGTGATCCCCAGTCAGGTTCAACCTGTAACACCGCTAGACCCACGGGGTCTTCGAATGAGGGTACTTTTCGCTTCCGAAAAGTGTGTGAGCGTGAATATTTGTCAAATATCCCATATCTTTGAATTTCACATTGGTTGTCTTCTAATGTTATATCTGGATTTTGTCTATGGGTTTTTTGGGACCACGTGACTGCCACTGTCTATATTCCATGTTCTCTTACGGTCTGGTAATCAAGAGCTTTTTATAAGCCTAACATTTATCCCAGCTGTTTTCAAGTACAGCATGCACTTCACAGGGCAAACAATTCTTTGTCATTTTAACTTCTAAGAAACAGCCTATTTTTCTGTAATTTAGCAGGATAACATTACTTTCCTAGTATTATTTTCAAACCTCATCAGGTTTGTCATAAAAACCAGAATCGCAAATCAAACGGAATTGTTCTGCATTTAAGTCAAGACCTGATTCAACCAATTATGTTTTGTGGTACAGAAAACTCTACCCTGCTTTTTCTAACTGGTAAGTGGGGCACAAAGGGCAGTTGACGGTTTGCCCTGTTTCGGTGGATAGACGACATATTAGCCTGTCTGTCTAGTCTGGTGGGTGTAGATCCTTAAGAGCCAAACCATAGATCCTTAGAGCCAAAACATACAAATATGATTTGAACTGGTAAAACATGAACGTTTCCCATGTGTCAGTGATTTCTTTGAATGCCTTGATGATCATTTACCAACGATATGCAACCAGAGCAAGTGCACTCACAATGACAAAATAGAAACCTAAAGTGGAGGTAGGATGTGAAGTTACTATTTCAATTTCAGATATCATCCATGTTCCGTCCCCTGACATATTTTGGGCATCTTCTAACTCCTTATACAGGTCCCTCATAGATCGTGTTCTGCACATAGTCAATGAGATTAATATGTCCTATACACTTTGCATGTGGTGGGAGTGAATTACACTTTGCATCTGGGAGAACGCCAGGTTTTTCTGTCCTCTTTTGCAAAACTAAGTGTGCCTCTTTTGAGGAAATGTTATGCAGCCAAGATGGCTCAAATATTTCTCATGTCACTGTAAACCACAGTGTACTGAAGTACGTTTAGACAGACATTTTGTAAATGCACTTTTCACATTTGGTAGGAAATAACACAATATACCTTAGTCTTTGTACTTACAAAAGATATGCAGGCAGCAAGAAGAAGGATTCTCACGAGCAAGTCTTCAAATTGTTCAACCACCAGCTCCCAAAGAGATTTACCTATACAAGAAGATATTTTTTTGGGATACATCAGCATTCAATACAATTTGTTCAGAATACAATCAATTCTAAATGAAAATAACGTTTAAAATAGTGTCGCACTTACCATCTTCCGCTGGCAATTCTGCAGTTCACCCCAAAAGAGAGACAAAAGAGACAGACAGACATACATAAATGTTTTTAGATCATTATGTTTTGCCATAATTATACATTGGTTTGACTTGTCACAAAGCTAATGGGACTGATACGAAACTTAAAAAGTAAGACGCATCTACAAGTGCCGTTTGTCGGACCTCTCATTGAAGGAGTATTTCAACATGTAACGTTCACATTAAATCGTGCCGGTTGAGATGCCAATTAGGATAGCATAGAATGTCATCCGTTAAAAAATATCCAAGTCATGGCCGATAGGGATCTCTAACCCCTTCCCTTTTGACCCAAAGTGTAAATTCTTACCGTTGGGTCCATATTTTTCTCGCTGTTTCTTGGTCTGCTCTAAACCCAGACCTGTGCTTTCATTAACGTTAAAAAAGCTGTAAACTTCTTCCACCGTCTTTGTGTGTGCGTTGTCCATCGTGAATGGTCACTTGGGGACACCAGTTCCTTTCGTCCTACGCCTCCAACCTTCACCTTTGAAGGCGCTTTCTTCCGTTAGATGACACAGTAGCTTTGGTTTAAGTGTCTAGCACACACTTTGGACACCGACACGGGATGGCAAGCTTGGTTGGGGTCTTGACCAAAATTGAATGGTGGTTGAGAAGCTTGAGGGCTAACCGTTAGCACGCTAGCTAAGTAAATGCTGGCTAGCTAGTTGTTGGGATAACTCGCTGTTCCGCGCTGCTCGAAATTGCCGGTTGCGTTTTTCTATCTTTGACACAAATTGTTGAATTCCCACATCCCCACTACGACGACAGGTTATTCTTGAAATATGTTATCCTAAAGAATGCGAGCAAGACGGTAATTTAAACATGTGGTTAAGTTCCCGTTAAGATCTCTCCGTCCGCTCTGGTTGACTATTGCGGAATTGCTAGTATCTTCTTGTATAGGGCACCAATCGCATTTCTCCGCTGCACCTCTCGCGTGCGTCGAATGCAGTGCTTCGTGTCCGCATGTGGAATCCGCTCATTGGTTGGAAATTCCGGAAATCCCATTTCTCTCTCTCTCTCTCTCTCTCTCTCTCTCTCTCTCTCTCTCTCTCTCTCTGTCTCTCTCTCTCTTTCTCTCTTTCTCTCTTTCTCTCTCTCTCTCTTTCTCTCTCCCTCTCTCTCCCTCTCTCTCTCCCTCTCTCTCGCTCTAATAATATTGATTATCTTGAAGATCTTTTT
>OOFG01063129.1:0-21970 GCA_900323295.1 Molva molva | reverse complement strand
AGGATGTTGATTGCGTCTATGCTCCGTCCATAGGTGGTTGTGGTGCCATGTATGAGGTGCACATAGAGTCCAATGAGTTTAAAGGGAAAAGGATCATTCAACAACACCAGCTAGTCAACCAGGTAAAACCAGATCCTAAGAAGTTGCTTATCTCATACTGGATTTACATTCAAATTTATATTTACTATAAGATCTTGCCCCACATTGTGTCTTGCATTTCTCATGTGAGAAAGGAAAATGTATTACAAGATGCTTTAGAAAGTGAGGAGTAAAAGCAAAAGAACGATTTGAGTATTACAGGTTTAAATAACATATCAGTGACATATGTTGGCATTACAAGCTGTTGGTACAATATTTTATTTGCTTGAATAACACATTTATGTTTCTCATCCACAGGCTCTAAAGGATGAAATTGAAGGAATGCATGGATTAAGAATATTTACAGATGTCCCCCAACATTAGAATCAGCCATTCAACCATCACCCCATCTCCCCCACAAACCCAGTGTAAATTGAAATGTACAATTGTAATATGTATATTTATAATTTAACAACCACTTTGCTGGTAATTATAAAATTATAGTTATATATTGTAACATGATTTGCAATCTTTAGTAATCATTTATTTTTTCATGGTGATGGTTATATTGTATGTTAAGCTACTGTGGAATGTTCTATAACGTATATAAAGGCATGCACAGGCCCTTAAACTACTTCTACCAGTATCATCAATCTCACGCAATCACGGTAGGCCTACTCTCGGGTCATTTGATGGAATTAAACAAGGTCTGAGCCTAACACAATTGGATTGTATTTACCTTCATTTCCCCACCCCAAGTCTGCACGGTACGCCAACCCATAGAAATTAGTAGGCTAGTTTACCCGATAGCGCCCCCAAAAGGTGGCCTTTGGAGACGCACATTTTAATTTGGCACTTGATCTTATACAAATATGCTATTCTGTTCAGGATATTCAAAGTCTACACACTTAGATGTACTACAACCATAAACTACAACAGACATATTTTGGAAGTGTGCAGCGACCGCACTTAACCACTTAATAAATTCCATAACATAATATCACTTAGCCAACAGTTAGTTGAAGAGTAATTTATGTATGTATATTTTTAAACAAAGACAATTATAACTTAAATATTTTAAAGCATTTGGCAAGATGTTGCAAGCATCATAATGTTGCTATAAAATAAACCTGTAGGTGGTGCACATTGCACTATGCGATTGGTTCAACAATTATTACCAATTCATGCTGGACGTTTAGAGGATATAATTGTAATAACGCAACCTATACAGTGAGATAATAATTACAAGTTGTTCGTGTATAATACAGATAAGCCATTTGATGTCCAGTGTTGCTGAGAGAAATAGGTCATTCTGGGTAAGAAAGCACTGTCCTCGCCTTGCAGCCTTTAGCAGCTAGTCCACTCTATACTCTCCATATACTGCGCACCAGTTCGGAAGAGAAAAGGCGACTAGAACCTGTGGATCCTCGGTTACCGACATGGCTAACGTTACTACAGATGCGGCAGATATCACAGAGGAAGAAACTGAACATATGATAGAAAGGAATTGTGTCATAGAGGCCGAAAGCGTTGTATCTTCAATTGATCCTAAAGAAATGCGAGCGGTGATATTAGCAGGCTTTGGAGGTCTCAACAAACTCAGGGTAACCAAGAAGACCATGCCAGAGCCGCAGCATGGTGAAGTGAAGATTCGCGTTAAGGCATGGTAAATATGGGTTGTTTGATTTCTCACAGTAAATGCTCGTGTTAAATGGTTGCAGGTTTCCATAGAGGGATTCGGATTAGGCTACATCCCAGTGTCTCATAAATTTGCATTATTCAAGCAAGACCAACATGCGTCATTGTTATCAAATTGAAGCGGAATGCGCAATTTTTTATAAAGGCAACAGGTTTCCACAGATTCTTGTTAATCAGTACAAACAGAAGGCTAAAGACTGAATTAACATTTTGCACTTTTCAGTGCGTTGTTTTTTCCATACGTTTGTTATTACTATTAATTTATGTTATGAACTTTTCAAATTAAAACTTTTGTCTCACAAGAAAAAAAGCCAAATATGTAGAAGCTTGTAAGAAATCTCTGAAAATGGAGTGATTGTGACATCTCATATAAATAGTCATCGTTCCAACGCCTTTTTCATTTATTCCATATGACTGGAACTACTTTAGTGGTTTGAACTTCGTGGACCTGATGGTTCGCCAGGGGAATATTGACAATCCACCAAAACCTCCTCTAATACCCGGATTCGAATGTTCTGGAATAGTTGAGTCCATTGGTGAAAACACCCATGGATTTGAAGTAAGTGGCAATGTTTGAGATAAATGTGTAAAAGGCCCATTATATCATATGTCTGTCTTGCATGCACAGAAAACACATCTTTCCTAATTAAATATTTGTATTGCACCATTTTATAGCTGCTGTAAGTATTTAAATTAAAATTTCATTATCCAGAAATACAAACCTTCCCTCTCATCTTATAGTAATGGCTGTTATAAGTATTTCAATGACAATTTCTGTTGTAGATAGGGGACAGAGTTATGGCGTTTGTGTATTACAATGCCTGGGCAGAGGTGGTTTGCACTCCAGTGGACTATGTCTACAAGATGCCAGACAAAATGACTTTTCAAGAGGCTGCAGCCTTCTCATTGAACTATGTAGCTGCTTATATGATGCTCTTTGAAGTCGCAAATCTCAGAGAAGGAATGTCCGTGTTGGTCCATTCAGCTGGAGGTAGTGTGGTAAGTAAGCCTACTTACTCACGGGGGGTTGAAGGAAAATGTGCAACAAAAAAGGAGAATGTTTTTTGTTATTCTTAATGTAGAATAACATAGGAATAGGCATAAGAAATACTGTAAACTTAAGTGTTATGTAGCCTTTAAACGTTTCATTGAACCAGATTTCATATCCGAGAGAAAGATTAAAAGTTATTTTGAAGGAGACCAGTGTGTGTGAATAATTTGCCTAAAGATTAAAACATTCATAACGCATTCATGCCTTTGCAGTTGCACACAAATATGCATTTTTTTGCACCTGCATTCAAAGATTGTAGCTGATAATGGAAATCTGTGGCTGGCATTGTATTCAACACATAACTTGTTTGTAATAAGCAACACTGACATCTCTTTATGATACAAAACATGCAGAGATGAAAAAAAGATCATGGACATAATTTGCATTTAATATGTAGCTATTTTGTTAGTGTTTTTGTGCATGCCGTGGGCTTCAGAGCAACGCATTTCCCTCAATCATTCCCATGGTTGTCGTTTAGTGACTGATAACCATTTACATTGCTGTTTCAGGGTCAAGCGGTAGCTCAGCTCTGCTCCAGCGTGCCCAATGTCACTGTGTTTGGAATTGCCTCATGTTCCAAACATGTAGCCATCAGAGACTCAGTCACCCACATATTTGACAGAAATGCGGATTATGTACAAGAAGTGAAAAAGTAAGAACAGAAACTGTCTACTGGAAAGGTTATTCTCACTCATTCAATGCCTACAAACCACCTTGATGGACGCTATCTGAATTATTTCTGAATTATTTATTATGTTTTACAATAGTCATTGTCACCGTGTTTTTATCACCACGCTAAATTACAGCATTGCAGTGCAGTTGCTTGTTTTTCGACAATTCAATTCTATTATCCCCATCCATGAAACACTGTTCCCCCATTTGATCAAACGATAGACCATGCTGAACGAATAGGGAGTTGTATAAATGCTAATGTCACACAATGCCTTATTCCGTCTTTTATGGCTTTTGTACCCATGGCAACACATGGCTCATCTCTGAGAGCAACAACAATGCAGGGTGGTGGCTCGTACCTAATGGTAGCCTTCTCAGCGCAGCAGAACCAATAATGTGTTGATGACTGATTCATCTTTATTCAATTAAAACCATATATAACAACATTGATTTGCATAGAGGCACGCAATTTCTTTACAAATAAGATATTTTGTTATCTTTCCAGTGAGAAAGGTTTTAGTATTATTGTAATATGATCAACAATATGATCAACATGTTTGTACTCTGTAAACACAACAGCATATTGTCAGCCGGTGCAGTCTTTTTTCCCACTTCCCCCAGGATCATGAGCATAGCCACAGCATAGCCCTTTTCAGCAGAGAGGTTTTGTACCATATGCCAGAGTAGCATTGGTATCACCAGACCAGGCACTCTAGCGAAGTAGGTGTCCTACAAGGATACATGGCAGAAAGATACAAATTTAACACTTTTTCATCAAACCTCATTCCTTCACATTTTAGTATAGGAGTTGAACAATATTTTATACTTTAGAGGTTTAATGTATCTTATGCTATTCAATTAACTAAGTATATGGAG
Organism: Molva molva; assembly: GCA_900323295.1. NCBI lineage: Eukaryota > Metazoa > Chordata > Actinopteri > Gadiformes > Lotidae > Molva > Molva molva. The sequence continues at coordinate 17,595 of OOFG01063129.1, read as the reverse complement.
GTAATCTAAATTTGTAAAACTGGTTAGGGTAACAATGTTTGTGTGAATACTTTTTACTTCAATGGATTTAATGAAGAGTTATAGGCATTAGATTAGGTTGTTCTTTATTTCACACATATCGTTAGGTTTGTCATCATAAAATCATCATAAAATCCCTGAGATATTTCATCTTATATACACATTATATTCACATATTACCCAGTGCTACTCAATGGATTGCACATTTTACATTGGTATCATTCAATTGTGAAACAGTTACAACTTAAAATAAAATACCTTCTACCACTGCTGTATAAATTGTAGTTGTGACCACTTTTCCCCTTTCCCAAATCAGCTTTAATTGCTCCCGTCCTATCAAAATAATTCATATAGACAAATTATGTCCATGCAACTGAATATGATGACATGTTTAGACCATGCCTTTAATTTAATGTGTTTGTGTTTGAAGGATTTCGCCAGAGGGCGTAGACATTGTCTTGGACTGTCTTAGTGGCGAGCACACTGGGAAAGGCCTTGTTCTGCTCAAGCCTCTTGGAGCTTACATCCTCTATGGTTTGGACCTTTTATTCATTTTTGTTCATTACGTAATGATATATAATAACTTCACAGGCCCAATTTCAGTTCACTTGAAAATCTAAATAAATAAATTATAATATAAAATGGATTGGAGTGCATGTTGTGTGTCTGTTTGTCACATGCTCTGTGATCAACTGAGATGTCAATAGTAATGACATTGACAATATGTCTCAGGGACAATAGGAATGTAAACAAAGACCTTAAAGCACAAATTAATTTTGCTCATGCCTTTCTTTTTCCAAGTGATATTCGCTCATTTTACTAAAGTCTTAATGTCTGTCTTTTCAGGCGCATCAAACATGGTCACAGGTGAAACAAAGAGTTTTTTCAGCATCGCAAAATCTGTGAGTGAGTTATAGGTTCAACGCAGCCCATCGAATACAGATGAATGAACATCATGTGAAGACTAAAATGATCATCTAAGATATAAAATAATGGTTTTTATGTATCTGATCTGTGCAGTGGTGGCAAGTGGAGAAGGTGAACCCAATCAAACTCTACGAGGAGAACAAAGTGATCGCCGGATTCTCCCTCCTCAACCTCCTCTTCAAACAGGGGGGGTGTGTGCGAGTAAAGACAGTGATGGACAAACTTTTGTCTCTTTACAATCAAGGGAGGATCAAGCCAGTCGTCGACTCACTCTGGGCCCTGGAGGAGGTAAGTCCCCCTACACACCCCATCCAGACGATATTTAACTGGCAGTCAAGTGATGGGATTTGAACTTTTAACTTGTGGACTAAATGGAGGGGAGGGGGGTGGCTGATAATTATCAGCCCGGCACAGCAGAAACATGCCGTTTTTTGGAACGGGAGGTTGGTAAACAGCATTGACTGCGGGGAGGTCTGTTGGTTCGCCACAGCTTCTATGAGACGTTGTCAGCTGCGCTGCTGCTGACATTTACCCACAGACGGTGAGTGGGCTATATCTTCCTTTGAAAACGATTTCACAACAGGCCGCCTAAAAGGCACAACGTCTGCCACAACACCCCTCAAGCTACAGGATGTAGACCCCAGCGCTTTCTGGATGCGCAAAGTGTGCTTTGTGGGCAGATGCAGAGGCAAATAAGATATATCAATGAAAAAGCTTTCTTTTTTGAACCGCTTCTTTTATTTTTTCAATTGTATGCCTCCCCTCTTTTCCCCGCTTGGTAACTTGGCAGCAGCTTCAGGGCACTGGCTGGAACCGGTGCCCATAAAGAATCTCATTAAAACACAGTGGCTCAGTACACCAGAGGTACTAGTACTAGTCTACCTTCACTTGTGTGTTTGGCATAAAAAAAGAACAGAATTTATTTTGGGTCACAGCTTTTTTTTCCGCCTTCGGTTGAAATGTTTGGGAGAGTTATGTGTCAGATTTAAATAGCGGCATGCAGATTCATTCTGATTTATTCAAAATTGTGAGCTCATAGAAAGAAGGTTAAAAGGAAGAAAATGTTTTTCAATGTGAGCAAGGGAATACTCAACATGCTGATACAAGTGAAACAAATGTAATACGCATCAATTATAGTGCAAAAGGATGATAGACCCTCATTTATGAAAATAAGACTGACAAATATTGTATGGTCCACTTAGCGCATTGAACTGTGCCTGACCTATTTATGCTCTGGCCTTTGTTTGCACCATTTCATTAAGCAAATTAATGATTACACAACAATAGCTTCCAAACAAGGCACTACAATCATTTTTTTCTCTGATAGGAATGTAATACATGGAATCCTCTGTAAACAATGTTGAAAAGTGAACCTTAGCTAACTACCTTGTTGCAGCCTTACGGGCTTCCATGAGAAGAATAAGCATTGATTGTAATTTGGTATATTACTATTAATATTAATTTACCAGAGAAATGTAAAGTTAAAAACATAATATAAATAGTATGTGTATTCCTCACTTTCTCAAGTTTTGAGGAAGAACAGCGGCACCTCTTATCATCATTCTCAAATAATCTCTTGCATTTCAAACAGTTTTCATCAAGCAAGGCTGTTTCATGCATATTTGTTTGGAACTGGGCATTCTGTACTGAGTGTGAACACTGAAGTAAGATCCAGAAATAGTTTGACCGTTAAGACTTGATTTAGCATTCACCAATTTTGACACAAGATACTTTTTTTCTCTAAATGTGAACATGAATCCAAGAAATCTTTCACTATCTGGTCAGCATCTCCTCATGAAATTGGGTTCATGAAATTCCCATTTTACCAAGGAGACCTGGCAAGCATTGCTTTGGCAAGCCTTCCCCTACTTTCTGATTAGCTTGGGTAGCCAAGCCAAAAACTTAACTGAACATGTGTCTGTGTTATCTATTGGAGTGGCACATTTTGTAGGGAAATTGATAAAATAATACATGCTTTATTGCCCCCTTTTGAGCTAAATTAGAAAGGGAATTTTGTTGTTGCTGCCAGAAATACGTTTTTCCCACATACATGTAGATGCCCCCAAATAATATATTGCAATATTTTAATAAAATATATTGAATGCACACTGAGTTTGATTCTCAAGAGTTGTGCCTATAACATATTTTTGTTCTGCAAGTGTCTTTGGCTAAATGTTTAATTGAATACATATCAAGCTTGTTAAAATGTTACCACTTAGATTTAGTGATTTAGATTTAGATAGAGTGTCACAGACAGTTCAGGTTAAACAGAGAAAACAATTAAAGTTAGATATTTACAATGAGTGAATGGCAACAATTACAGTTCATGCAGCTGGAAATATTGCACTGAACACTTAAAGAGTACGTTTGAATGAAAAATGTAACGTTTGTTATGTTTTACATTCAGGTGAAAGAGGCCATGCAAAGAATCCATGACAGAGGAAATGTAGGAAAACTAATACTGGACATTGAGAAGTCTCCTACACCTTTGGTAACATATATTAATTTCATCATCATAGATATTGTATACTTTATTTTTATTAATTGGGACAGTAAAGTGAACACTTCCTGCTTTTAAAACATAATTTCAAAGATGAATATAAACAAATCATTTGACTTTTACCTTTAATGCTGCATGCTAACAACACAGATCATTCCAATTCAGATTTACTGTGCTTCATAAAATTGTAAATGCTACACTATAACTAAACATTGTACATGCTTCACTATAACTAAATGTTTGATTTTCATTCTACTTTACTACTAGATGGCAAGTGACAGCACAGAGACTAGCGAGGCTGGCGAGGAAGAGGAAGATCCCGAAGGAGACAATGACAATAAGGAGCGTATGCCTTTCATTCAGTAGGCCAGCAGGAACCCAGAGATACTGCAAAATATGTTTCTACACGCTCTCGCCCTGGAGATCAGAAGGAAACTTAACATAGACCGTGCTGTGTGTGTGCATGTGTGTGGATTTGCTTCAATGTGTGCGTGCATGTACACGTGTCTGTTGTAGGTTTTCAGGTCATTAGATCACTGGAGTAAAGGTAAACGTTAGGGTAGTCACGATTGTTAATTCAACAGTCAGTGCCACCCTCAAGTGATGTGTGAAGCTAGTCCGATAATTGGATTTTGTTTGCATCCCTCCATGTAGTTGCTTGGAAACATAACCACCCCTGCCAGGTGGAGATACGGTTTTTGAATCACTGGAATTGGGATACAAAAATGTTTTATTGGAAGAGAGCAAGGGAAACAAATTCCATGTTACTGGCTTGTCTTCTTGTTGTACACAGAGTTATGTTATGGAGGATGTTTGCAGACCCATGGAAGTGAATCATAACTCGAATGCGCCAGAAAATTAGTATATATTTTTTTTAAGTTCCCAGCTGTGTTGTAGTATACATAGTGAAACGCCAGTGCTTTTTCCATTTATGTGTAGTGTTGAACCAGAATGTGGTGGTATTTGGAAATATGCTTATTAATGACATGCCAGATTTGAATATATACACGTATTTTGCTGCCATCAAATTTCTAGCAAGAATTTTATAGATTTCTGGACCAAGACTGTGAACCACTAATAGGTTTGTAAGACTAGCGAGTAATTGCATCACATTTGAACATTATTTGGCTTACAATTTATCTTAAAGTGATGGACAACAGAAATATGTAATTAACTTATAACTATGTTATGAAAGTTTGCAGAAAATTTAACATTTGCTCTCTTAGGTTCAAATTGGGTTACCTATAATTGAATTACGTCAATACCAAGATACAGCCCAAAAAATGTAATCATTCAATGTAGGTATTTTATATATATTTGCACTCAAAAATTTATTAGTGCTTACTTCTGGTATATGGCTGTATTATGTAGTTGAAACACATGCCTGCGCTGACGTTAAACTGATACCTTTTTTTGTGAAATTACACTGCTCTATTGTCAACTGTAGCTCAGAGCACTTTGATTGACAGTTTCAGACTTTGAGCAAGTACAAACTACACAAAACGGCAAGGGGGAGATTCAGCCCACACCATTTAGTCTTTCCAAGACTGAGTTTATTAGCTGACTTTGAGGTGTATATTAGTTTACTTTTTAACATTTTCTGGACAAGATATTTAGTAGGTGTGTAGTGGATACATCCCTCTGTGATATGTTATGGTTATTTTTAAGTTTTTAGATCTTGTTGTCCGTCACTTTAAGGACTGTCTAGTGTCTACATTTATGTTCTTAACACTAGGTATTATAATGGATCGAGACGATATTATAGTACATAATGCATGTAGCCCAAATTGAAATGGTGTGTTTGTGTGTATGTGCAATTTTATGTTTACCTGCTGGTGCCTCGTACTCAAGGGCCATAATATGGCACATGCTTTCTGTTGGAATGAATAGTCGTTTAACTGAATCTAGTTCGATGTTCAGTGAAAGTATTGCTGTGGGATTATCAATGCGTAATCCTTGTTGTCAAGAAGCGCAGTTTCATTACTGTTACTATGGTATCCATTAAACATTCTTTTAATGGACACTAGCATTTGTTTACCTGTCAGTGCCTCGTACTTGAAGTGCCATACGACTATACAAAACATTTCTTCAAATGGCAAGCCATTGAAATTAAGAAAGTTAAATGTAAAGTAAAACATTTCTGGAATATGATTTACCTGTTACTTGTTTTGGAAAATAAAATATATTTAAAAAAGTATATTGTTGCAAAATCATTAGATGTACTGATATTAACCTTGTTCACATGAAATGCATAAACATATAGAATATCTTATTTTATTTTATTATAATACAATAAAAATGCACACATTTTTACTGATTTTATCAGTTTTTATCATATACAATTGTCAATGTTCTTCGAATCCACATGAGACACACCTCTCCATGTGATTCGTTTTACGCGTCGTAGAACAAGACCAATGACATTGTTGGAAAGGTCTCAGCTTGTAGGGTAACATGTCTGTTGAGAGATATTGGATGTCCGCTCTGCTTGTGCCTAACAACGCCCCCTAGCTGTTCTAAAATCACTGTAAACCACGGCCTCTCGTTTCTTAATGCTGTCATCAAACGGTTAGTATTACGGTTGCTAGACTACCTAATAAGATTTCACAAAATAGAGACATAGCAACATAAAATGCGATAATTTATTGAAAACAAATTATCTTCTTCTTCAACCAAGCAATATAGTTCCTCAAGACATCAAAATTGTTGCCAAGCAACACAGGTTAGCATAACGTTACATTGAGATTGGCGGCGCATTAATACTCAAAATGAATTGTAATGATATCACAGGTGTGATAGGATAACCATCTCCATCACTTAAAGTGTAATGTAGGCCTACTTTGAAAGGGGCAGAGGGCCATGAAAGCATAGCTATACCATTTTTACAGTGGTGTCTTTGTAGGACAAACACAGGTGTGCCTCATAATAGTAATTATGAGTCTGCTCCTTTATGTACCAGGGCACGAGTAGTAGACTTACTTTACTAGTTTAGCGTACTACCCGTGCCCTGGTACATGAAAAGAGCAGACTCATAATTAGTGTTATGAGGGACACCTGTGTTTATCCTACAATGATGCCTCTGTGAAAAGGGTCTATTGCTTATAACGTAATTAGTAATAATTTTGTTTTTTATTGTGGCAATCCATGTTGCATGATACATTTCTAGCACTGCCATCAACGTTACTGTATGAAAATAATATAATTCTCATGATCTCAACATAATAATGAGATGATTTATTACAATTATATATAATATATTAAAATGCACACTGTTTATTACACGTGTGGGCATTGACCATAGGTTTTCTTTTTTTAATCCCTTTTCTTAGGTTCTGTCCATCTGCCAGAACGTTTTCCCACACAGATCCCCTGCTCCGCTGGTCTGCAATATCACACTCTAAAAATACCTCTTCCTGTTTCAGTCTGTATTTTTAGAGAAGCCCTTCATTTAGACACATTCAAGCAATCTATGAAATAGTAATATTTTACTATGTTCTTAACAACCCAACCAGGAAAAATTAAAATATTGTTACCTGAATAAAGTCACTAGTTATTATACATTATACATTATTATTTGATGATATTCAGAGAACACAACACATTTGCACCAAGGTACACATCTCAGAACCCACTGTACAGTTCACGAATTGCTGACCCGTTTCTATTACTGTACATTTATTTGTGTGCTTTCTAGAATACATTAGTCTAAATTTATCACAAGAAGGTAAAATAATCTAAATCTACTACAGAAACATACTTATTTACTCATACAGAACACTCTGTAACAGTGAAGCACACCATGAATTTACTGCTTGTTTGTGAAATGAAAGAGAAACTGCTTCGTGCACCATGTCCCAGGCAAATATTTATGAATGGCTTGAGACAGGGAAGTCATTGTTGATCCCTCCACCCATACGGAACCCCCTCCTCTTCCTGATGTTTGGAAGGACCCTAACATAATTTGAGCCAATAGAAATTGAACACCAAAAGACACACATAGGGTCTGTATATAAGACACCTTCCACTGTATAACTGGTTCCCGTTGACAGTATACGTGTCGTGCAGCTACAATAGTGTGATCCATTGGCCTTAGACATGGTGCGCCTGGTCCTCCCTATCTTTCTGGTACTTTGTATTTCCTTGCTCCAAGAAACATCTTGCCGCCCATCTCGTACCAGAAAGGCTGTGTCAGGTCGACAGACAGGTAACTCATCAAACTTGCACACATGGTAAGGCAATTCTAGGAGATTCTTTTAACGATATTGTACCATTTCATGTAGCTGCAGAGGATGACGACGTCAAATCCCAGTTAGAAAAGCTTTGGCAAGAGGTCAACTCCTTAAAGGAAATCCAGGCTTTGCAGACAGGTATTGACATACACTGCTGAACACTAATCATTTTTACTTTAAATATTGTATTGTTATTATTGTTGATATTATTTAATGAAAGTCTTTGTACATGTTTTGGAAGTTATTTAGGAAGGCTGAGGTAATTCAAACTTCCTAAACAAGGAGGTGATTCATTTTAAAACCTTACCATTGCACACTAGGTCATTGTGTTGCAACAGACAAGGTGAGGTCAGGCTCATGACATTAGGCCCTACCTCATCTTTGAGGGAGTGAGAACACTACATTTATTACAATGTATCTGATAACATGACTGACTAAGAGATAGTATGGTTTGGTATGGTATGAAGTGGTTTATAATCAGCTGACATTTAATGCGTCTCATAAAGGCATTTGCTTTGTACTTCTCAGTTTGTCTGCGAGGGATCAAAGCCCACGGAAAGTGTTATCTCATGATCGAGGAACCAAAGCACTACCACGAAGCAAACGAAGAATGCATCGCACAGGGGGGCACCCTGGCGACGCCTCGAGACGTGAACGAAAACAACGAGCTGAAAGACTATGCAAAGCGGAGTGCTCCGGGTTCCAAGGACTTTTGGATTGGAGTAGCTGACATTGTAAAAGAGGGTCAGTATGTTGATGTCAACAGTATGCCCATCAGCTACTGGAACTGGGACCGCTCCAAGAAGCAGCCCACGGGAACCAAGAGGGAGAGCTGTGTTGTTCTGTCAGTGGCTGCACAAGGAAAGTGGTATGATGAGGTCTGCCGCAGCCAGAAAAAATATATTTGCGAATATCTTATTCCATAAAGGGGTATAGCTGTGAAAGGGACCCGAATGGTTGTTGACCTGATGGTCATTTGTTCTGGTCATTATTAAAAACATGCAGTCTCTTTTGTTTAAATCACCCATTGCAGCTTTCTTATGCCTACAGTTAATCATTATTATATAATTACGCCAAACATTTTAAGTTATCTCACAAGTTACCTGGTTGTTGCTATACTTGTTTATGATGTGTAATGTATAAATAAACACAAATGATCAGAGCAAAGTATTTAGTACAACTGTGGGCATGAACATATAATCAAAAGCACAACCGTTTGATACATATCCATTGTGTTCTGATAAATAAGGTACAAGTAAGGTGCAAGAAGAAGAATACTGTATTGTCTCAGTATGATGGCAAGGATAAATCTGGAATGTGTCTAATGAGTGTAAGTCACCTCACGTATGACAAGAAGTAGTAACATATGCCAAATAAATAAAGTAAATAAATAAATACTTTCACACAATTAAATGATTCATTATATTTTTTCAATATGTCAACCATGGTTTATCTTAATTAAGATTTCTGCTCATTTATAAGCTGTGCAGTGATAATAGCCTATACATTCTATGTATTTATCAGGTTTCACAATTTGTATAATTATCTTTTATGTACTAAAATAGGAACCTTCTGAATAACTAAGCCCAAATACATCACAATTGGGATTTGTTTTAATGTTGCAATTCAGGTAGACTATTCGATTTGAGATTTAGCTATACTGACCTCTAGCGTCAGGAAACATGTCTTATCAAACGAACCTTGTCTACGTCTCTATTTATATTTGCTGGGGGAAACGACATATAAAATATGATGCATTATTATAAAAGGAATGTAGCAACACTGATTACATGCAAGTTATTCATTATTTGAGCTGTTGTGTTTATCTTTGTTGCATAGTACAAATAGTCCCAGTACGATAATCCTTTTAAAAACCCTCGTGCAATTCATCCTCGTGGCAAATTGTTATATATGTATAAATAGAGATTAACTCAAGCTTGTGCATTTCAAACAGACAGAATCATTGACAGCCATGCATCCATGGCTCTGACCATCACATCCACGGCTGTGACGTGAGCAGAGACGAACTGACTGAAGTATCGCGGAGTTGCGCACCGGCCATGTTTCTTTATTGATAGTAGGCTACTTTGTGTACCAGTGTAATAGAGAAAGTGTTGCGATCACTTTGATAAGTCTCTAACTTTCGGCAAGTTTTATTTAGTTTTCTATTTAGCCATACCTACTGCAAGCAAAACACAAATCATGGTTGTGTCCACCTCCGCGATGTTGTACCGTTGACATCCCTGTCTAGCTAGATGTGTGTCTAAACTGTCGTCCAAATGGAAATGGTGCCTAGCGAAGAGAACCAGCTCGTACCCAAAGAGGTGAGATTTTAATAGACCCTTCACAGGTCTTTGAAAAGACAACTTGTAATTGGAACATATTTCTGACCATGCCAAAATGTTTATTATTTCAAAGAAAGTTTGGTCCGAATAAGTCATTATGCAACCCATTTTATTATACGGTTTCGCAGTAAACACGACTAGTGAACATTAGCTACGTGGGACTAGAACGGCCTTTCGCGACAAAGCTATCTCGGGTTAGCGTTAGCACTTGGCTAGTTAAAGTGCAGGTCAGATAATATGACAAATATGTTTTCAGATCATTTCACTGAGGTTATGGCAAATACTAAATGATTCATCAGAATTTTTCGAAAGGGGATAGTGAGTCGTCTTAACTTGTCAAGTATTCCACATAGCTCAAAACAAAACCAGCTGTAACGTTAAATAGCTAGCGCTTCACTGGTCAGCTCTGGCTACCTAGCCATTCACGTAGCTAACGTTGTCTGACTGTTTATTATCATATACCGATGGACTCCTTGGTTGTCAAGAATAAACCCGAATGCATTTACTAGCTAACCCTGCTCGTGTTATTTTATAATATGTGCATTTAAAGAGTCACTTGACTTGACTTTATATCTGCTGTCAACAACAGCGCTGATCCGTACTATAGCTAACACTAGATGACATTGTGAATTTCCTCGTTTAGAAAAGATGATATACACGTTCAGGGTTCCCTATTTTAAAACTTCGTCGATGGTATTTCAACTTTCGCTTTTGAAACACTTTCGGATGCATTTAAACAGTTAAGTTAGTTCAATGAAAGCCTGTTTTTAGTTTATTTTACCTATGTTGTGAACAATATTTTAATCGACGTATGTAACTTTAGTTAATTTATTTCATAAAAGTAATTTTTCATTAAAGACAAATACGTACATTCAAGTTGATTTTAAAACGATTAATGCAATCGATCATACGCATTGTTTACGTATTCATGGTTAATTATATGTTCTATAGACTAAAACATTTTTTATTATTATTTCTTCAGAAATAACATAATGCGAGCGAGGCTGTTACTTTTCTGGGTTAAAGAGGCTGTTCCTTTTCTGGGTTAAACTTGTCATTTGAGCTAGTTTTTTTTAAATATGAGCCAGTACTGGTTCTTCTTAATATTTTTACAAAATAAAAGCATCTGAATAGCCTGACAACAGAATATGTAACCTTATAGCTGTAGTATTGGGCTCTGTAAAACAAATAAATAATTATTAACGTTAAAAAGCTGACATAACATACATTTTTCTTATTTCATTACATCTCCTATGAAATGGTTGGGGACACGTCCATTTGGTGCTTGAACTGGCCTTCTTGTCCCATCATGGTACATGGACACAAGTCACAGAGATGTCCCATTTCTATAGTCATCTCTACCCTTCCTATCAATGTAACTTTTTGTCTTGACCATTTCATTATGGATATTGACAATACGATCTTGTACATTAATGCAGGGCTTATCCTTTAAATAACTTTATAACACAAATGTATAAATTGGCCTGTTTGACTATCTTCCAATGTTTTAATGGCATGTTGTCAAAATGGTATTTTGTTATTTGTTTGATCGTTTGAGCATCACAGTGGATCTGGGTGGGGAGCAAATTATAATTTGTTTCCCACCCAGTTGGGTGCAACTGGATGAGATGATAAGGCTAACTGCAACTGTACCCTGTGCATAAAGATTGTTTGAGTTTTAAATGGACAATATCAATGAATGTTGAGCGAGATTTGTTTATGCCTGAGTAAGTAAATACAAAGTTTTTCTACTTTATTTTTTATTTTTTATTTTTTTATCAACCAACATCCATGTCAGTGATGGCAATGCCAAATCTATTGAGTATTTTACAATTTCCTCTGTTATCAATTTGTTTTAATGATTTATTCTCGTAACTTACAACTGCACTTGAACTTTGTAGCACTTGTAGGTATGGTATGCCATGTTTAGTAGGTTTTTATAGCTTCTAGAGCGTGTTATAGTACTGCTGCCTCATCCAGGGCTTAATCTGAGCACTGCACCTTGATATTACCCGTTAAAATAATACTCTATTACAATGCCGTTTTGTGCTATAAGTATCAAGGTATTTAATTGTGATGCACTCCTCTGTTAGAATCACGAAATGATCACACTCATTTACTTGCCTTGATTATCATCCCATCCCTCTTTTCTGTCTAACCATGATGTTATTTTAGAACGGCATCATAGTATGTTGAGCAGCTGAAGGAAGAAGGTGAACTGCTGAGCTGGACCTGTAGTCTATGTTGCATGTAGTTCAACCGGTTTGTTTGGTTTGTTTTATTTATTATTTTTTTTAGCCAGGTGATGTTTTTTGGTTTCATTTGTGTTGACCCCGACATCTCCACTTGGGTTATTAGGGTATGTTTTGGAGTTGCAGACAGTCTTTGTTTGATGAGATGAAGAAGAAGTTTTCCCAGGTATAGACATGCCATTTGTGTGCATGAGATTGCAATATGCATGCTATGTTTGTTCACCATTATACCGCCCTAAACTTACAGAGAATGTGAACTGCTCAGTGACATCAAGTGAGTGTGATAGTCACACACCCATGCATATGAATGCTTTATTTATTTAACTAAGGCAAACAATATCCCAGTCTTCTACTGTTGTGTTATGTTTAGCTCAGTTAGGTAAAAAGTAAGGTTTATAGGGAGGCAGGCATTCCTCATCTATTAAGTCAGGACCAAATGTGGTTCCTTAAAATTAAAGTGAGACTGTGATTAAGCGGAACATTGATTTTGTAACTTTGCAAAGAGCGATGTGTAGCCTTATTAGATGTTAGCTCCCACAGCATCATCGTGTAACCTTAACACTGCTTTGAATGACCTCTGATTTGGACATATTCCTGTGTATTAGTCTTAGTTAGCCAATATTAACACCATGCCATGGCTGTTTATACACCTTTTATATTCCAGATTGTCCGATGAATTTGTGTTTTGGTCCGACTAATCGTTTGCCACGGTTTGGCTTCGTTTTTAAAATGGAATGGATTTTTGTTTGTCTCTGTATGTCTTGCTGTTTTATTTTAATCAAGCTTAATGATGCATTCCTCCTAGTGGGGCTCATCATTACACAAAATAATTACTATGGTACCGTTGACGTTTTCCTCTACAGTATGACGGACACACAGCCTCAGGAATGTTCCATCCCTTCTGTTATACTAACTTGAGGCTTTCCACAAGTGCATCATGTAGGAAAACACTTAAATGCCCGCCAGGCGCTTAGACAATGTGTGAACTTATTTTCTCTCTTATTTGCAGATAGAAAATGCTGCGGAGGAACCCAGAGTGCTGTGTATCATTCAGGACACCACTAACTCCAAGACGGTCAACGAAAGGCTGACCATCAACCTTCCGGCATCCACGTCCCTCTCCAAACTCCACGAAGATGTGGCCCACAAAGCTGGCTATGTGATCGGCACGTTTGACCTTGCATGGAGCAACATATCCGAAATGGTTAGTCCATTAAACCAGAATGCAGTTGAACCATTTTTGTGAATGAGTCATACTGAACAGGCAGCGTATGAGTTCTAACATGTGCTCACTGTCTACCGAGAAAGGGTTCTTTGTGTATGCGTGCATGTATTTAATGCACTCCTCTTTTGGGTACGTGAGCTTTGGCTAATCCGGCCACTGATCCAGGCCAGAGCCCAGGTTGCTGTGTTGTTATCTCACATAGTAGGTCAGTGGATTAAGGCTTGTTTCCACTGAAGCCTTGCTTACTCCTCAGCCTGCTCATAAGGACAAAACACAAACACTTTTTGTTGATAGTCTGTTGGGTTCAACATACACTTTTGTGACTGCATTATTTAACTTTTGTGTGTGTGTGTGTGTGTGTGTGTGTGTGTGTGTGTGTGTGTGTGTGTGTGTGTGTGTGTGTGTGTGTGTGTGTGTGTGTGTGTGTGTGTGTGTGTGTGTGTGTGTGTGTGTGTGTGTGTGTGAGAGAAGACTTTAAAGATAACTTTTGAGTGTGGAATTGGAAAGAGAGAGAGAGACAGACAGAAAGTATGTGGGTATCAAATCAAAAGAAGATAATCTCTTTATCTCTGTGGCCTGTGTAACTTTACTCCATCGGTGAAATCTCTTTGTTTCTCGTGGCTCCTAGACCTTTTGTCTCTCTTGAGTTGTAACTTTGTCTACATCGTTATTATGAATTGGTGAATTATGGACTGATCCGACACACAGCCACTTATGGATTCCCACACTCCCCCTGCCGTGGAACGCACAGAGCACAAAGTGTGCCATTGACGGGCGAGAGAGAGAGAGAGAGAGAGAGAGAGAGAGAGAGAGAGAGAGAGAGAGAGAGAGAGAGGCCCCTCGCTAGCCCTCGCAGACCCTTGTTCTATATCAGTTCCTCAGACGTACACACAGAGAGGCTTGTGCCTTAACATACTTGTAATTGTAGGCTTTTCACTATCTCAATTGTCCCACAGTATCCAGTGCAAAAGTGGCCATTTGGGCGTGTGCCATGAATGGAAAAGAAGGAATAAATGTGGCTAGTCTTTTCACACACACAAACACTCTGTAGTGGGGGTGGGAAGTGCAACTGTAGGAGGATATAAAGCTGCTAATGCTGTGGTCCGGAACAGTGTTATGTTCTGGTTATGATATCTTCTCAAATATCAATAGATTGAATGTTCTTCAGAGCCGTGAAGACGCCACTGATATGTGATGGATGAAGATAAGCAATAGTTCTTCATCTGGTCCGCACCAACACAACTGTTCTGAGCTGCACATTGTTGTGTGTGTGCCTTTCCCTGGAAAAACCACAAGCCTTGTTATCACAAACTTCTCAGAATTGTTTAAATGTCACAGATTTCTTCTGTTATGTTTATGTTGTGGTGGGATGAGACCATGTAATCCACTTCAATGCAGTTTCAGTTGAAACACAATGGTTCAAACTAGTTAGAATTTCATACAGAGAAAGAGGATCCTAGGTTCCCTGGAAAAATAATTTGTGTATTTGTGTCATTTGTGTATTTGGTTGAAAAAAACGATTTTTGGTCTCTGATGAGAAGATGTTTGTTCATGAAATGCCCCTCCACCATGGCAAATAAATTGCTGGTCTTTGTTTTAATTTTGAATTACAAGTAACAACAATGTAGAAATGAAGATGGACAATATCGTGTGCATATTTTCGTACTTAAAAGATCAGATTAGATATGACATACTGTGTTTGTGTGTGTGTGTGTGTATATGTGTACGCTTGCGTGTACACGTGTGTGCGTGTGTACACACATAAACCTGCACATAAAGCAAACAAAGCAACAACTATTTATGGCGTTTGACGGTTACAGGTGGGCGGTGCAGTACACAGATAAGTCACAATCAACCTGCATCCTGTGTCACACAGGAAATCCAAACACACACACACACACACACACACACACACACACGCAAACATGCCTTTACACCGTCCTGTTTACCAGGTGTTGATGAAAGTAGTAACAATGCCTACAATAACAACACACATCGACAGAGGGTGCATATATCTGCGTTGGAAAGTAAGTGAGTCCCATTAATCTTGAAACTTTAACATCTCTCTTGGACCCCTGATGGATTCAAGACTTGGCAGGCTTTTGTGTCAACTAAGATAAAACATCAAAGCTGACTGTACAACAGCTTTTCATTCCCTGGGGGACTTATCTCCTATCAGTGCTCGAAGCTATCAGACATTCACATCATGTTATTATCTGCTACTCCGGTACAATTTGTGCTCAATAATAAAAAATGCATCCTATTATTATTATATATCATTACTTATATTGGTGGATTAAATGTGAAATATTGGTGTGAATATTCAATATATTGAATATGAAATATACAATATATTGGTGGATTAAATGTGAAATATTGGTAACACTTTACACTTTAATTTACCATTATTTAACTTGTTAATGCAGGAATGAGCATTATAATATAGCATTAGCATAGGGGTTAGGGTTAGGGTTAAGGGTAAGGGTAAGGGTTAGGGTTAACCCTAACTGAAAACATCATTAATTAGTCCTCTTAGTTAACATGAACACTATTGGTAAATGATTACTAGAACATTAGTTAACGGTTCATTAAATGTGAGTATAGTTAATGCTTATTACTGCATTAACTAATGTTAATTAATGGCTAATTAATGTACCCTTATTGTAAAGTGTTACAGACTAATTTATTTAATTTAGCTTCAATGGGTTGGATATTTTAAAAGTGGATTCAGATGGGATCGTCTAACCCCCTTTTATTTCAGTGTGTGTGGGGGTGGGAGAGAGGGAGGGGGGCCCTGTTGTCCACACCCTTGAAGCAGGCGGATCCACCTTGTTCCAGGCACTGTGATAATCCTCTGAGGCCTCCTGTACCGAGACAGCATCTGCTGACGAAGCAAAACGCAGGACTTCCAAAAAAAAATGGAAAGTAAAATGGAGATGGGCTAAGTGCGTTGCATCAGAGGGTTTGCTGCAATTTGTACATTGACTGAGGGATTTTATCTCACTTATTATCATTAGTATTATTGTTGAGTCCACAGAAAATCATTAAAGGCGGTGTAAATCCAAAGAATGAATGATGAATGAATGAATGAATGAATTCTTGGTGTACACTGGCATTTAATGTTTTTGGAGGAAAGAAAAGATACATTTCACAATTCCTATGGGGCTACACATTTCCACTTTATGAACGTTGTTTCAAATAGCATAACAACAGGATTCCAATCGGTGACTTTATCCATCCATGTGCAGTGGACCATCATAGGATCATAAGACATCATCATCATATAAGCTATATCATGTGACCTCTTCGAGGGTCAACAGTTGCTCAGTGTGCAATCATGTGATGGGGAGCATCCCGGCGTGTGTGAACGCGCCCAGTCCTCATAACTCAACCCCGTGTTCAATGAGGTCATTGTAAATGGACATATGAGCAACCGGGTCGCCGCTCATATGACAGCTGAATGGAGGGACTTTCACTTAATGGAAGCCAGTTGCTCACATGGCGAGCATGTCACATGGTGGTGGTTAACATGATACCACTGTGTCAGGGAAAAAAGAGGAAGGGAATCCTTTTCTGTCAATGTAGAAGTGAGGAGTTGGAAACACGTGGAGTTGAGATGGGTGGAGGTCAGTGCGATTTAGTTAAGTTTAGTTAAGTTTAGCTTACCTTATTTTAGCGTTAGCTTAAGTAATTTTTTTATTCTATCTTAGTAACGGATTGTTTATTGTTGTACTCTATGGGAATTAATTAGCAATAAATGTCAAGATTTAGAGAAGAAACCTCGCAAGGCTACAAAGGTAAAGGTAGTAGTAGTATTTGTTGAGTTACTACAAAGGAAAATAATATACTTTTTGGGAATAGAGGTGCATCCCATGAGAGAAAAAATATCCTGTGAAAGTCTGATGGGAAATCCATAAAAATAAGAACAAAAGGGGGAAGGGGGACTTTGAACATTTTCCAGGCCTCAACAAGTGGCCATGAGAAGGGAAGAAAAAAATGATCCAGATGACTAAGACACACGCTAGTTCCTGTGAGGATATGTCTGTCAGTGGAGTTACTCTCCACCAGTACCAGCATGACCCCACCCCGACAATGAAAC
>OOFG01063127.1:11200-26740 GCA_900323295.1 Molva molva | reverse complement strand
TTCTATGTTTTGCATGGAGAAACAACTGGAAAGAATGCAGAGTAACTAAAGGAATCACAGAACAAGTATACTAGATTTCAAATAAATCTGCATTCCAAAAAACAAACACACACACACACACACACACACACACACACACACACATCACACACATCACACACGCACATGAACACACATGCACACACACACACACACACACACACACACACACACACACACACACAACACACACATAAACACACACACACACAAACACACACACACACACACACACACACACACACATCACACACGCACATGAACACACATGCACACACACACACACACACACACACACACACATCACACACGCACATGAACACACATGCACACACACACACACACAAACACACACACACGCACACTCCTTGTGTGCAAAAAAAGAAACACAAACACCTTGCGTTCCCTTTCACATGAACCCGCTGTTTCCTGCCTTGTTTAATCACTTAAGTAGAACCTCCATTAACTTCACTGGAGAGAATTCAGGCCAGGGACAATCAGAGGCTCCATTAAGCCGCGCCGGCTCCTCTGTGGGTTGTTGGACCAAAAGCAGTGTGTGCACTGGGTGCTCTGGGAGCCGCATACAGTAAGACTGAGGGACACACAACCATCACGTCGCTGCCCCGCGCCAGTGCCGACTTCATGAACCGAAT
The DNA here is from genome assembly GCA_900323295.1 of Molva molva. Lineage (NCBI taxonomy): Eukaryota > Metazoa > Chordata > Actinopteri > Gadiformes > Lotidae > Molva > Molva molva. The sequence continues at coordinate 26,048 of OOFG01063127.1, read as the reverse complement.
CCCAGTTCGAGTCCCATGAGGAAGAACCAGATAGGGTGCACCTCCTGCACCCTATCTGGGTGCACCCCTATCTGGGTGCACCTCCTGCCCGATACGAGCCGACGAGGTGAAAGTGAATCTCTGCTTGGTTTCATCTTTCTGTTCTCCCATCTTTCACCTCATCTTACCAGTGTTTCTTCATGATATATTTTGTTGCACTTCCTTTTGGCTGCTTGGAATCCAGTAATGTCAGCTAGCCTTGTGCTGTAACCCCATTACACCTTGTAGACCAAGCATGGCCAGTGGGCTGCTTGCTGACAGAATCATCCTGAGTGAAGCTGTGGTCTGTAGCCTCTTCACGACTCGCCTGCAGTTGTTTTGATTAGTCAAAGACGTAGTTGTTAACAAATTAGTTATATATATATCAGTTATAAGCCACTGAATACACCAGTAAATCAAGATAAAACATGAATTCCTCGTCATCTACAGTCCTCATAACAAAAGGGGATAGAATGCTTTAAAGTTATGCGGGGGGTAGACATTATACAGACTGAAGGCTCTGAAACTCAAGCTCTGTACTTTTGGTAATCTAATTTAGCTAGGGTGGGCAATTTGGAGAAAACAGCAAGAGTAAGCTTTTGAAAGTATCCAATTGAAAATAATCCCCCCCCTCCCTTCAGGCCTCCCTCAAAAGCCACTCCCCCAAAGCACATGACTAGCGCGCTAGCATTAGCACTAGGTCTGCTAGCCTCGTGGAAGACTCATGCACAATGACTGCACGGCAGAGTGCCAAGGTAGCCGAATGAAACGATTGGACGAGCTTATAATAGGCCTGCCACAGATACTGGATTTTTGGAAAAGAGGAGAAATTGATTTATTGATTGCTGTCGGGATGTAAAGAGAATTTCACAAATATGACAAAAAATGCATCTAAAATAAATTGCCTACCCTAGCTTTAATGTATTGCTTTCTGCACTGCTCCTGCACTATGGGAACAACAGGGTATATGTTTCAGACGCAATGGCACACTGACTTCGAAGGGCATTTCAAAATCTCTCTCTGGGAAGTAAATGTTTGCAGCTGCTGTCTGCTGTAGTGTAAACACTGGCACCTGCATGTGTTTCCTAAAGTTCAGCCATGTTCCCTGGAGACGCAGGGGAGGATGTGTAATGTTGAATAGAATCCAGAACAAGAGATCCCCGGTTACCATATTGCTCTATGTATGCTGTTATTTCCCTTTGTTTGAATGATGTTGAATGTTGAATGAGTGGTTTTTCATGGGATTTCTAGCCAAAACAGTGACAGTTGAGACTGCTAGTGAACTGTTCACATTCCCGAGCGATTTTGTTCAGCCACAACAGATGAACCAGATAAAGCCTGGGAGACACTGGGGAAATACGGTTTAATATGTTAACCTTTGACCTTTTCGACAGTTAGCAATATTGTTTTTGGAATTTTCTGAAGTTTGGATTAATCCCTTAAGAAAGTATTCTTTTTACACAAAGGATCTCGATATACTGGTAGGTACACAAAGAAGAATGATCTGAACTACTGGTGCTGTAATATTATATACATAACACAATTCCTGCTATGTTCCTTGTTTTAATGTAATTATGTAAATCATTTGTTGCATTATGACTTCTGTCATTCTATTTCTGCTGTTTCCTTTCTTGTTTAAGGACCTTTGTGATTTACCTGAAATGTATCGTGTCTGCGTGTTGGTGTCTGCTGAGGATCAGCTTGACAAGCAACATCAATAATGCATTTTTGAACTTGTGTGTGGTGCAATGTGTTTTTGTCCACAAGGGGGCAGCAGACATAAAGAAATCAAGCCCTGTCTTGGCGTAGCCTTGGCGTTCCATAGGCTGCCTGCAGTTTGCTTTAGTAAATTATCTTTTTGAAGTCATTCTCTTGAATGAAAATATTGACGTTGTCTAAAATGGTTTTACACTGGTCCGTCTGTCTTCCACCCATCTTATCCTCAATCCTTCATTCTACAATTATACAAACTTTCAGTTATGCAACTGGCACAAACAGCCATACAAATTATTTATCATAATTTAACACAATGCAAAAGTACCATTATTGTAATTAGGTTTATTACTAACTACAATGAATTTAATTTGATTATTTAAGTGGCCTTTATTGCTTTTATTTTATTTAGTTGCTTTCGTTCTAAAGTACAGTTTGCTGTGTAAATGAACATCAACAAAGAGCATAAATCATGGAGGCAGTCAATAAGATCCTGCTCGTGGGGGGAGTTTCAAAGGAAAGTTTTATCATTTGCTGACTGCTTGGATGGAACAAAGTGGAAGTCGTTAGTCTTGGTTATATGGAGGACATGGGCAGGTAGTCGTCAGGGAACGTCTTCAGACGGAGATGTATGGTCCTTATCCTCCTCTGGCTCCTCCCCCAGTCACTATCCCGGAACCCCATTGGTGGTTTCCCATGAAAATTGGTGCTACTCCAATGTTGAGGGCTCTATGCTGCAATATATCAATATATCCCATTTCATTGGGGAGGAAGCTGTTAAAGTGATGAATGTAGTAGGCACATGGGATTTGTTATCGATTTAATAATTTTTCCAGTGATGAAAGGTTCTGTTTTTTTTTTTCTACATACTTGAAATGAAAATATAGAAGTGGACCTGGAGAGGGTTTGGCACATGGTAGTATAGTACGGCATGGAACTTCAACTACAGTCATACCCTTTCATTACGCCCCCATCTCTGTCTGGGTCTCTCTCTCTCTCGCTCTCTCTTGCTGCTGTCCATCCCACCTTTTTCTGTGTCGTTGTCTCTGTCTCTCTCTCACTATCTGTCTCTCTCTTTCTTTGTGTGATTCTCTTTGTCTCTCTCTGTTGCTCTCTCTCTCTCTCTCTCTCTCTCTCTCTCTCTCTCTCTCTCTCTCTCTCTCTCTCTAATCCATGTTTTTAAGCTGTATTGCGTTGTCTGCTGTGATTGGACATGTGTCTATTCCATAAAAAAACAAGCAATCATCAGAGACCTATCAGGCTTATATGATGACTGATGGATGTCATCAGTCATGAAGGTTTGCTGCAGAGGGTCGACTTCACAGTTGCAAAGGAATGCCTGAGATGCTGCTTACAGAGGACCAAGATAATGAAGCTCAATCATACACCCACATGGTGTCACTCACTACACCCACATACTACCCGTACAGCTGATAAGTAACTGGATACACAATACCTTTGAATGTACCAATTATATTAACCTCTTCCACTCTCGGTGGGTTATTCTAAAGATGGATACAAATGGTTAATGTGTTTTTAAAACATGACCTTGAGTAGAAAATGTATACTTTTGTTTTTGTTACGAAAACTCTAAGTAGCTATAAGGGATAGAAGGCATTTATGGGGAAATGCAGAATGTTGGTAAAGGAACGCCAGGTCTGCTTCTTTTCCCAAGCATTTACTAAAGTGATTTTACAGTTTGCCACTGGCCCTTCACAGTAAAACACCCGAGAAAAAGTCTGACAACAAGAGATTATCCACACCATGTGACTCTGACAACCCCAGAAAACCTGGCACATTTCTCATCAGAAGTGTATGTAAGAGCATTCAATATCTGCTCTTCGGCAGGCGTCCAATATCTCCCCAAGCTTACTGTGTGTGTGATTCCTCCACCAGGCCCGTTCAGCTTTTCTCATTAGATATACCAGTCTTGTGCATCCCAAGTATTTGTGAAGTGCATAGTGTGTGTGATGATGCAAAACACTCATGTGTCAAGCTTGCACAAATCTCATCACGACCACATTGATTCACATAAAGGAACATTGTGTAGCCTAGCAACCCATGGTTCTCGAAAATACATTGGTTGTCCATAGCCAATTGGAACTGAGATCTCTGGAGTGGAATTGCCTTTTCCATGAGATGATGAGCAACTGTTAACAATTACACAAAATCAAAGCCATACATTGTGTCTGTATAACATAATGTTCTTTTCTTGTCCTGAGCAATGCTGAATGTGATACCACTTAAGTCTTCTTGATGGGCACAAGACTTCAGATGACCGTGGTGGATCAGAAATAACAGCAAGGCAGCTCTTTGCTGAATTAACTATCTTGCTGTCTTGGAAACTATAAAAAGGACAATTTTCCAATGCATCTGTCTGCATTTAATTGTGTCTTGATTGCTTGTTCCTGTAACAAATTGTTGCACATTGTTGCTGTTTATTAAACCACAGTTTCCACCATTACAGGGTATGATGTAGTTAAGTATTAAATGTTCAAAAGTTTCCTGGTTAAAAACTGAAATGAGGTTCATATTTGTGCATGTGTGCATATTTCCCCTTTGTTTTTCTCTATTAGACAAACTCTTCGCCTCAAGTGAACTTAACAGTATAACTTCTAATGTGTCAGTGAGTGAGAAAAAATATTTGAATAGCACACTTGCGTCATTATAACTATTAAACTACTCAAGCAGTTTTCATCCTTATAGTCTATGGCTAAACTCTAGAGACACACACTGTGGTGGAATTACTGTTCTATGCTACGGGAAATTGAAAGTCCAAAGTAAGCGTCTTACGTCAATATTGATCTGCTTGATTTACTGTGCTTTCATTTCATGTCTTCTACCAGTAGTCCATGGTTCACGACATACAAAAATATAGTTTTTTCTTATTAAAGAAAAGTCCTTTACTATTATTATTTGTTATTGTTAAAAAAAAAACTTAAATACAAAAGATGACAAAAATAGTTTTATAGTTACAAGTAATAGTTTTGCAAATGTGCAGAACTGAAATAATATTTCCATTGCAGGCAGATGGATACAACTGAATGGATGATCTCATAGTTTTATGTGACTGCTCTGTTTCTTACATCTGTATTTTTCCATTTCATGTCGAAGTGGTTAAATGGTAAATCGTAACCTCCAAGGATCACCACAAGGCAAACTTCCAACATTCTCAAATTACTATTCCAGACAGAAACATTTCTTTTTCCGTGTTAACCAAATATAAGGTTGGGATATTATAATTTTGTAAAGGGTATTATAAATGTATCATGCTGTATAAATGTACAGCATGAAGACAGGAACTTTCTTAAACCAAGAAAAGCAGCCCAAATATTTGTGTTTGAAGCGTAAATAAAGGAACCATTGTAATAGTCAGCGAGATGTTGAAATTCAATTTCATTTAGCTATTTGCTTAGTTGCTCAGTAGACAGATCTGGCCTGACATAGGTATGAGTGTTGACAATGCTTCACTGGGTACATTTCACAAACTCAGATTCAATTCAGTAAAACTGATAAAACATGACAACACACAAAAAATATTGTAATAATATAGGAATGTGTATGCTACCACTGCTGTTATTTGTTTATGAATAGGAGTCCTGCCTCATTTGACCAATCCTCATTTGACCAAGCCTTACTCTGCTGCTGCAGAGTAAAGCCTTTTGTTAGTGATTGCAGACACAGCTGAAAACATGCTGTGCTATAAATGCTGCATGCTACAACATGGTGTACTGTTTAATGTGAAATCATCCTCCAACATCATGCAAAGTTTTTTAAGGTAATGTTCCACATATCCTAATGTAAATTATGTTATCTGTGAAGTAACAATAGGTTAGTGTTGCTGACCTCTTTCTCACCTGCTATGCTAAAATTAAAACCAATACCTTATAACAAAGGTGAAATGTGAGTGCAATAGAATCAGAACACAAGGACATCAGATTTCTGAGGAGGGCTCAGAGTAGACCTTAGGCACAGAACGAGTAATGAGAACTGATGGTAACTTCTGCTCTTCTTTCTGGGAGAATCTATAGATTCATAACTTCATCTCTGAGTGTAAGCACCAATAACCAAGCCCTTAAACGACAAGCTGTCGTCTGAAACTGCCTCGAAGACTGAATTGAGACAGAATTGAAAGCAGAGTGCTTTTAAAGAAGACTACTTCAAATGCCTGGAAGACAATAATTTGATGGGTACACCCAGGCAATACCCCCCCCACCACGTAAGGCTTATTTTATCTTCACCCATGCTCCCAACCAGGGAGGCATTCATCTAAAGGTGAGCCTCTTCAGAAACGCCTTTCTCGCAAGAGATTTCAAGCCTTACTGAGTTATTGCTTGGAGAATTTGTGATGTGAGTGAAGTGTGGGGGGCCACCCATCACGGTAGGTTCGGGGGATGTAATGAGTGTGTAATTTCCAGTCTGACTCCAATCTTGCCTCACGGTTTCGTTATTTGCATTGTCCACAGGAGACTAATCCTTTTCCCTGTTAAATAAGTTGGTTCTGGCCCCAGCCTTGTCAGAACCATGCGTTATGCCAGATCAACTCTGAAAGAATGTTTTTCATCTGAACTTCATCAATGTGTGTAAAGCATTAATGATCCACATAGAAGAATTGTACATGTGAATGAATTGACATGCATGTAAGTGAGATGTGGATGTTGTCCATGCAGGTGATGGATCTGCAGTTGAACACAAGAATATGCGCACGTATAAACATTATTAAACATATAGCATACAAAGCTGCCTGTCTTTGCAGGCTCTATTGATCTCCATTAAAAATGGAAAAGCAGAATACAGTTAGGAATAAATACTCTGTAAACAGAAACTAATAACTAATAAAACATTTTGTTGTTTGTCTTGTGATCATTGATTTTGGCTTATAGATATATCCTTCTTGTTTATTAAAGACGATGCTAATGCTACATTACGGAATTAATAACCGATCAAAATGAAAACATCTATCAGAATAAGAACAACACAGGGACAACTTTCGTGTTTGGCTGCGTATGCAATGTATTATAGTATGTATAGCATGTAGTATATATTTCCAAATATGCTTAACCACAATTTAGCACACACATCTTTTATGGAATAGTGTTGGTGTATATGAGCAAAGCACCTTAGAAGGCTGATTACCATCTTTTTGTCACAGTAGGTGAGGTAGGTCTGACAGTTGACAGTGATGCTGAGTCATATAATTTAAAACATATTATAGAGTTCATGAGATCAAAGCAGCCAATTTAACAAGCTCCTATTCAGCATGCAGAACGCTACATATGACTGCATTGTTGATTAAGTGCAAAACAATAGGATTTATTTGATATGTTTTTTGTAATGTTTCTCCATTTTCTTCACTGGGCTTGGTGATGGATGACTATTTGATGATTGAAGCAGTGTTTGTGAATTAGAGCGAAAATCTAAAAACCAAAAATGTTGTGTTGCTTTGTAGAGAATGTATTGCAGTGTGAATGTTCCTGTTAGGTCAATGTTATTGATCCAGGTCTTCCTAGTGCCTATTTCTACATTCACCATCCGCTAGTTCACTTTGATCTTCTCAGGGTTTATTCCAGGGCGAGAGATTTGTCAGAGACCAGCCTCAGTGTGGCAACATTTCTGATACCAAAGGCCACAACCCCCCCACACACAAATACACACTCTCTCTCACACACACACACACACACACGCACACACACACACACACACTACTCTGTCAACCACATGCCATCTCAGTTGGAAGGACATTAGTCCCATATATTACATATCTCGGCCCCAAGTTGTATTTGCCCTTCAGAGTGTGGGTCTTGGGCATTGACAAGATGAGGAAAAATGTAGATGCAAGATGGGCCCATCCTAGACGATCAATAAGCTCTCTTTCAAGTTTGTGTCCCTGCCAGTCACATGAGCAGCAGGACCAGTCCCCTCTACACAACATCCCTGACACATCGCTGGATCATCATATCTATGAATCAGGCTTTCTAACATGTAGAAACACTCTTTCAGGGACAGCAGGGCCGGTGTATGTTCACGTCTTCCTGTCATATGATGATATCAGGGAACCAGTCAACTGGATGAGATAGTACTAAAACTTGTTTTCAAAGGCGGTCGCCAACACGTCTATTTTATAGTCTCTGGCCATGTCATTTCTAGAAAATTGTTGGGAAACAAAATTGTTGGGAAACGGATGGATGGAGCAATTTTTTGTAAAAATCTGGAAGGACAGGAAAATATGGTGACAAAATAAACAGGAGGGGTCTCATAGGTGTGTGCCGGAACATATTCACAAGCGCTAGAAAAAAGATTTAGCCAAATTTTTTTTCATATAAATGATAATGCCATGAATGAATCCAGGCTCTGGCACATAAGGCAAGGTATAAATTTCATCCAACATTGTTACAGAAACATAAGCTAATAATCTGGCTGTGAATGCATTAGTCTACCCTATTTACTGTAATTAGCATTTGGTTCAGACAACCTGTTGTGAACCTCTTGCACCTTAAGCACATATTAAGTGGGCATACTCACTTACACAGCCTATACCTTGTGTGTACTTATGGTGGAAGGGTAAAAGCTTCTCTATTGTTTAATCTCTGAGTACAAGAATATGAAAACTGAACGGAAGTGTATTATCTTACATGACCGTCTGATAATTTAAAACAAATGTTAGATCCAAATTTAATGAAAAAAATATATATATATGATGAGTTTTATTATATGATATTACAACATGTTATATTACATATTGGTACAAGACATATTTATATTTTATTGCACATGCATGAAACACACGCACACCACAGAAGCACTTAGTATCACTGTTTCAGACACAGATTCCACATTTGCTCTGTATTCAATTCTCAATAGAGCAAATTATGTTCAGACAATAGAACTCTTTGGCTGTATAGGTCAGCTCCATTAGCTGAGGGTAACATAACTGAATTTGCTGTGGGAAACACCATGTCTTTTAGTTGAACAGTACCTCATTTAAAACATCTGAGAAGAAATGTAATGTAAATTAATTTTCATACTTCAGTAAGTCTAAAATCTGTGTAAAGGCTGAACAGTTTCTCTGGAGAGTTTGGGGAGATTCATCTTTACAACTACCAAATGTTGTAGGCTTTAAAAACGTATTGCTCCTCACCCAAACTCTGGGCTCTGCTGACTACATAGTAGGAACTGTTTTATGCAACATATTTTCTGAATGTTGGGCTTTTATCTTTTCCTAGAAACTAGACATTAGAAATTGTGGTATATTAAGTAGATGGTGTTTGGTGTAAACTAGCAAAATTAACTAAGATTGTATGATTTATGGGGTATTATTGGCCTTATCTATCTATCTTTCTATCCTCAAATCCATCCAAACGTACATTGCTTCACTGTGATCTTCACTGAGCAAGCTAAAGAATATTTCCAGCGACTTCCACCTCAGGAAGTCATGTCTGCTGACTTTGGATTCCTTCTACTCTGCCATTTTCATGACTACTAATGTCCTATGTGTGGCAAACATTGACCCATAAAGCCCTCAGGGACAGGAAGTATGATGAAGAGCTTCCTAAATGATTTAACCAGAAGAAGTGGGCCCTGACAGGTAATAGTTTCCACGGCTCTTGTGAGTTTCTCTCCCGGAGTGTCATATCCACTCAGAATGTAGATGATCAAAACTCTCCACCCAATTTTTGGTCGCTTTGGCCCGGAACAATCTTTTTCTCTCTTTCTTTCTGTCCCTGGAAGTTTTTCTGTCATCCCACTGATAAGGCTCGCTAAGTGGGTTTGACTCTGTCTTCGCCTGGTCCTCGTTCCACCTCTATTCCCTGTTAGTTTCCCTAAGTGTTCTAGACCGCCGTTCCTCTTGATGTTTCATCATTCTTCCCTCTCTCTGTATCTCTTTGAAGCTCTTTTGAGAAGCTCTGATGCCTCTTTATTCATCACACATTTGATTTCGATCCATAGATCCGCACAGGCGTTATTCTAGAGATGTTTAGATGTTTGCACACCCTCCCTTGTAACAGTAGATATGGATTTGATTAGAGAAGATCTTATTCTATACAGCATTGTTTATATTTACCTACTACCAATGCCCCTTCACGTTTCAATATACCTGACAGTAATAGACATGCCTAGGTTGACGGGGGTTAACTAGCTGCATAGATATGGAGCAGAAAATTGTCTACCATGAACATTTTCCAGTACTGTTATCAGGTAACAAATGAGATCTTAGATTACTCATTCATTATTCATCATTCCTAACCCAATCCCATTTCTCATTTCATTAAAAAGCTCAATGTTTTTCAACATGTAGCAATTTGGCGACAACCTTATTATGTTGTTGATACGATGGCTTTCCACCAGACAAACCAATATAAAAAAAATTCCTTTCGACCAATACATGGGGTGGACCTGATAAGGCTCCCGAATTCCATAAGGTCATAATCCTCATTTCAGCCAGCATGACTCAAATAAGCATCGGCTTCGAGGGGGCTTGGAGAAATGTCAGAGAATAACAATGAGGCTTTTGAAAATTCAACAGCCGACCATCTGGATTAACGTGAAGAGGCTTAGTCCTGTTTTCCTTCATCAGACAGAACCTTCAGGCTGAATGCGATGATTGACGCATCACCGTGTGTCATCTGTTTCTCGTCCAACGTGAGTGGAATCAACATGTGCCGCTGTCGTGGCCGACAGGCATGTTCTTCATGTAGCGTCTGCCTCCGTCGGCACAGAAACAAACAGCGGTGTGGCGCGGCGGTGTTTCATGCATCATGTACACACATTAGAACCCGCAGAGTGTTGCTCTGGCCTGTGGCTCAGCAGGACTGAATCGACCCCTTTCGCAAATCAAAAGAGGAGGACCGCATCGACGTAGGTCCGCAACATTGGCCTTAAGGTGGGAAGCATAAACCCTCATAAGGGCAGCCCCCCTTTGTACTGCCGCTTAAGGGCCTTCAGTTCAAACGGCTCACTCAAGAGAGTTCAGATATTTGCTATACCACGGCTCCATAGTTCTCTTTACCATAGTTGTCTTTTCGGTGGTTATCTTAAGTCGTCTGCGTCGTATCTTAAGGAGAGGCCTTCCCGGCGTGAACATTTGAAGGAGTTCATTGACACCTGCACAGGATGAGCCATAGTTCCCACCTCGAATGATATCCTGCCTTCCTTCAAAGCTGCATGCTGCTCAGTGTGCCAGCCCTCATCCAGAAGTGCTACTGCTGACCTTTGTTACCGTCAACATAATTGACAGCTGTTGGGGTGAGAAAGAGGAGTGACAGAATATCAGAGAGCAGCATCCAACACTTACCTGCTAATCAATGGGCTTCCATTTCTGGTACATCGGACCACAGGCTTGTGTCTCTTCTCACAGCTTTATAAAGAGCATGCACAGAGAAGCTTTGGGGCCAGCTATCGATGATTTCTAAAGTGGACATCGTCACATTTTGTTTTTTTACATGTACCAATACCTAGGTGTTTGGATCTTCACTGGCTGGCATTTTGGCATTTTTTTATTCATTTTAGATCAGTCCCTAGAAAATACAAATCATGAATAGTTGGCTGTGACAAATAAACGCAGTGAATGCTGGAGAACTGTCTATTTCCTGTTCTCTTCAACACACTCGTCCAGGTACGAGATCTTATTGATCATTCTCAGAAGTCTTGAATGGAAACTGGACCAAATTGCAAATTTGTATAATTATCCAAACAACATCTCCAAGCAACCCCCTTCAGAGCTGTTGCCAAATCTGATAATCTAACTCTAAGGAAATTGAGAACAAGTCGCCGACTCCTTCACAGAAGGAATTTCCCTCTCAGTGAGTGGTAATACACTCTTGTTGCTCTCCTCTCCCCTACTGTAATAAATAGCTCTGCATAATTTATTGGTCTGTGTATTGGAGTTCACCCTTTGGCTGTAATTAGTGAACATTTTAGAGTGCAGAACACAGTTAGTTTGGAGGCCACATGGTTCCTCTATGGCTTCTGGCTTCTGAGGAAAGAAAAATATGACAATCCTTTGTTATGGGCTCTTTTTGAGTTTTTTTTTTCTTCTAGTGCGCTGTGACAAGGGATTACAAAAACATTTTTAATTTGTGGCGTCGGGGTGCAGTGCAATTCATTGAGGGCACAACAGAACTGTCGGCGCTTGCTTGTTTATAGAGTGCATGAAATTAAAATAGACTTTTAGTTTTCTTTTTGTTGGTTCATGCTCACAGTCCTTTTATTCATTAATTCAACAAAGTAGTAAAAAGAAACCGAGTAAGAAGCTATTTGACAAAATCAAATCAACCTAACTTATTCTATAGCCTCAAGCAGTTTGTTGTGATGATTTCAGTTTGTCCATGAAGGCAGGTTTAACATGTCTCATAATATGATGTATAAAGCTTGCTCAACTTGGACATACATCATGTTATGAAAATATGATACATTTGCCTTTAATGTGATGTAATGTCGTGGGTTTTACAAGATTTGTTGGACAGTCTGAAAGAAACCACATGACCATATTTTTTAAGTAGATGAGACCAAAACAACCACATGATTAAATACTTTTTCCGAGTATAAATATGTGAAGTCAAGCCAAGTCAATTTTATCAGTCCTAAATCACAGTTACAGTCTTAAAGTCTAATTTTACAACTAGCCTTGAAACCTAAGGAAAAACTCCCATGATTATCCAGGAAGAAAGCTTTAGAAAGAACACAAAAGAGAGGATCCCTTCTTCCAGGGACAGTGAGGAGTGCACTAGGTAACAACGTATGTCACACTTCTGACATGCAATCAATGTATTTTTCAATCCCCCCACACATCTTCTAGTAAAACCCCTCAATGAGAACCCCCCAGGAGGACGGACTGTCTCCCATTGCGTGTGGGCCAGCAGATGGTCTCAGATGAATCAAATAGCTAGAGGATGCAGAACACAAAGCGAGAGACTTGTTTAATGGAGACACGGGAGGACTAATTCAAGTTATTCATCAAACGTTGCTCCAGGCTGTGCATGCTGGTGTTGTGGCATGACCTCAGCTGCACTAGCCAGCAATCATTTAGTTTCGACTGGCCTGACAGGCACTAGCTTTGCATGGCAATTGGGGCCAAAAGGATGCATTTCCCCTTGTGATGTTTATGTTTTGGTTTTGTCAATCAGATGCAATCAATGTTCTCTTCTATGTCTGAATGACATAGCACACACATCTAAACCTTAGAACAAACAAATTAAAAATGGCTGAATTTATTTAGAAAACTGTCTTGTTTTGCTTACTTGTGCATGCCTGCGTGAATGTCAATCATCTTTATCCAGGATCCACTCCTGAGATGAAAAAATATCCCTTTGCATCTGCACAGCTGGGAAATAGGATTTACGGGGTAAAACCCTTTAGATTAGAACCAGTTGCACACAAATCAAGATTCAAAGAGTGATGAAAAACAGGATTATGGATTTGTTTCGGAGCTCTTGCGCATACCACAAGTGAGCAGTCTTGGATATGCTTGATGGAATATTATTTATCTCAATGAATGCCATTAGGCTATGTAGTTTTAATTAGTGCACACTCCGGGCTTGTCAATCAGAGTCCTGTCTGGGTTGTAACCGCTTACTAATGTGCTACATAACTGAAGTGCTAGATTTCCTATGGGAGTGCCAGAAAAATGTGACCCTCACTCAAAATGTTCCCAAATAAGTGTGAAGTCATCGCAATTTTTACTTTTTTCTTTCTTTGACAGCTGTTGGCTGTACTGCATACATTTTCTGTATTTTCTGTAAGAATTACAGATTTCTTAGTGTTAACATTGAATTCTATGGTAGTCCTTCTCAAATAACAATAAGGAGCTACAAGATTTTCCTCCTAATGTTGAATAAACCAATTCTTTAAAAAAAAAGTAGATTTTTATTATGTGGATCAGTGCCAAGCAAAGAGAATATTTTTTTTGAAAAACTCATATTATAAAGAGGGTATTAAAGGCACAATGTGGACGGCGAAAAAGCAAAGGCAGGTCATTTAGTTGTTTATAATCGAAAAGGCAAGATGAGCCTGAGTCTCATCTCAGCTCCATGCCGCTTGCCTAGCTTTATTGAGGATGCAACAAATTCTAAGCCAAAACATTGTGTTTGTCCTATAACAGTTTTTATTATTATAGTCGCAGATATGAATGCTTCTTGCTATGCAGCATTGTTATTGAAAAAGCCATTCAAGGTCAAAGGTCAGCCATCATGTCAACCAAGTACGAGGGACTTATGAGATCCATTCTGTCCTCTAGCTTTGTCACACTGACTCTCTCTCTCTCGTCTTATCTCTCTGTATTCCTCGCTTGTGTTGCAGCATGAGTCAATATGATCCTCTTGGAACATCTCCAACTACACACACGCACACACCAACACATGCACACAAACACACAAAGAGCAATGGGTTGTTTATCTCATTTGACATTGGATTGAGACAAACACACACAGCAGCCTTGCCTGTGTCAGAGATGATATTATCTATTATCTACGATCAGTAGGCACTTATACTTGAGGACACAGCATGAACTGCTGTCCATTATTTTTAATGTATTAAACCTGTCAGGCCATTTATGTCAGATTCCTTTGCCTTTATCCACGTGCATTATTCCAGCAGGAAGTAGATAAAAAAAACCTGGTTGGCGCTACCTGGTCCAAATTGTCTGGTTGACACCAAGCCTCCGGGTTATGTCCCATAAGGGTTTAGCGGAGCAGTCAGTCCCATTGGCTAGAAGGGCGGGAACATTAATGGCTTATCCAGCAACACCAACCACTACTTTACCCCATTCTCCTCTCTTCCCCTTCTCCGATTGCCACCACACAACAAAACAATCCGGAGATCAGTTAATACCGGACCACAAATCACAGGGTCAGCTCTCTTTGGTGCAGCATGCATTATACTCACTCTGATTGATCCGATGCTTTGAAGAGGCCCACTGTGAGTCTATCTGCTGACGCAGCCATGCCGTCGCATCACTCACCCTCCCAGCAGGCCCATGGTTGGTCTGGGACGGTCCCCTGATCTCCTTTCTGACCGGGCGAAGTGTTGAGGGAGACCACAAAGATGTGTAGTATAAGGTGAAGAACGTTTTTTAAATATATTTTGACACACATGATATTCATTTCTTAAGCAAAACTAATCC
>OOFG01063127.1:0-11180 GCA_900323295.1 Molva molva | reverse complement strand
CACCCACAGAAATACACAAACACACACACAGAATTACTGTTGCCATACAATTAAATAAACCACTTTGTTATCCTCAAGCAACCGTACAAATGATCTGTGTGTTTGAAATCCTCTCCGCCCCCATGACAAAGTAAACAGATTATCCACTTTATCACTGCTAGTGCAAAGTAATTTGACAAATGCCCTCAAACAAATCGTCTTTGGAAGATTCCTTTTTCTGGGGCATATCCAAAAAATTGCATAAGATCAGCTACTGGCGAGAACATGTAGATAGCATTGTAAGTTACAATCAGAAATTGACTTGTATTTTAATAAATCAATTGCAAAAATGACAAAACAAACAGTTTTTAATTAAGTCAAAATCAGCTCTTAAGAAGAGCTGAAACAAAGCCAAACAAGACATTTGACATTATAACTATATTATTAATCTAGCTGCTTTTCATCTCCGGCTGTAGGCGACGGGAACTGGCTGAGAGTCAGATTGCCCCACAGCATTCCTCCCTGTGAGCAACCTTCAGCCACCAGGGAGATGGAAAGTTGACATGTATTAGTGGCATGCCCTGTGGCCAACTTTGCATATCTCTCTCCTTCGCACTCCATTGTGTGTATTTGCACACACACACACACACACACACACACACACACACACACACACACACACACACACACACAGACACACACCTGTTCCTTCACCTCAGTATCACTGGTTTTGAATAACACACACCCGCTTGCCAAGGCGTTCCCAGAGCCACGCAGCGACATTACTCCACACAATATCAGAGGAGTAAACCATTCATTATGTGAAGAGCATGCTACTCTGTTAATCATGCTAACGAGCTACTCCATCCTCACCGTCAAGTTTTTCAGGTCTTTGAACACTCTAATAGGATGATTTCAGTGCCTTGTGTAATTACATAGGTACACGCGCTCTTATAATTAATGTCAATCTCACTTGGGCTGTTGTGGGACTCACAGACCTGACAATGCCATTAGCTAAATTGCTTAAGCCAGACAGCTTCACGCGGTCTAAAACTGTCTTAGATGCCCTGAGAGTCTCTTTGTATGCTGGCCGGACGTCATAACGGCTAACGTTGTCCACTGTGTGGCGAGCCCCGCTACACCCACTCAATAACTAATTAAGCCCTATTCTATAGCTCCAGGCTCTTGCTTTTGTGGGGGAGGCGAAATGACAGAATGGCTATTACTGAAAATGAGAGACTAATGGCTAAAACAGCCCCACACTCTTACTTTGACACATTAAGTAACTATAAGTTGTCTGGCATTTTCAGTGAAGTAAAGTGCCACAATTAACCATTTTTAACCAAAATAATGTTAAATGATGGAGACACTTAAATAATGCTTGACACACCCGCGGCGTGCACACACACAGACCCACACACAGACGGACAGACACAGACACACACACACAGACCCACACACACAGACCCAGACAGACACAGTCACCACGAAGGCATCTCTCTCTCATGCTGGTGTTTTGTAGGAGCTGGCCGCAGACAGAAGGGGAAGGACAATGTCATCGGCTGCCTCCCTTGGGGCTCTCTGGGGGATGAACCAATCACAACAGTCTACTAGCTGTCCCCTGGGTGAAAACAAAGTTTCATAACGCGTCCAGTTTACTTTCTGTTAGAGTCTGTGTACCCATCGCCATAAACTTAAACACCTGACATAAGTCACGCCAACCAACTGTCACCTCTGCACATTTCTGTTCTCTTTTTCTCTTTTTAACTGATTCTTTATCAGTTTCTTTTGACAAAAGAGAGCAGGTTGTTGAATTTATCTTTGACCTTCTGGCTAACTTCTTTACTAATTGCCTCATTTATGTGTTTATGTTGAGCTCCTTGTTAGAAACGTTTTATATTTATATCTTATATCTTTATATCTATAATATATTCATGTTATTCATGGTGTTAATCTCTACTTTTTTCTATCTGTATTTCTTTTTGTAGCACCTTAGGGTTCCTGTGCAAGTCTGCTTTATAATTGCTATATTTATATATTTATTTGTTTAAAGTGCCTCGCATGCCTTTTTTCGGGGAAGCCTTCCAAGGAATAGAAGGTCAAAGGTCACAAGCATTCCTTTGCCTATTTGTTCACCCTTATGAGGACATCTTTGTTGTGAGCTTCCTCCCTCTGGACCAATGAACACAAGCTGCCAGGGAAGCCTGTCCAATTCTGGTCTAATGTACTGCCATGAGTATTAATAGACAATAGTCAGTGCGGCCGGATCGCAGGACCAAGTAGTCCGATCACTCATCACAGTGGTAGCGGTGTCCCTGATGACGTGAATCATTTCACCATCACCAAATGTTGTCCTTTGATAGAGCCTTCGAAGCCCTACGGAAAATAACAGCGACTTCAAAACAGACCTCTATATACAAACCATTGTGCAGGTTTCAAATACTATTTAAATGAGTTTGTGGAAGAGGTAGGGGTTGAATGACTAACCCAAATGTAGGATTTTGGGATGTTTGCTCTTTGCGCAACCTTTTAGTAGCATGTCAATGCCAATGCCTTTTCTCCAACTTTCTCTACAACAAGGTGACCCTTTTATTCAGCTGAAGAATGCGGGGGCATTAGTTGTGCAGTGAATTGATAGAGGCAGTGTGTTAAAATAAATATTTGGAAAAGTAATTACCTGCAGTGGATATGTTTTGCGAAGTGCAAAGGAAAGAAACGTTATGCTTTGTGCGACGAGTTCAAATTGATCTTTGTGAATGTACGCCGTTAAATTTCTTCCCCACTCTTCTCTGCTTTCACCTTAAAATCACCAGCACTTACTGCCTCCCTTTGTCCCGTTTCTTCTATTCTTCGATTGCCTTTGCATTATCGACAGGCTTTGTCTATTGTACTTTGTCCATTTTTGTCTCTTGCGTCTGTTTATTGTCTTTCTAACCGCTCAACACCTGTTTCTGTGGTCTCTCTCTCCCCCCTTCCTTCCATTAGTTTCTGTCCCTAAAGTCACGGCTGTTGACTTTTGGAGACATTTTGGAGTCTAACGTCTGAGTCAGAGTCTCTTTCTAACGCTTGCAGCAAACAGGAGGCCCCGCTGGGCAGTTAGGGGAACAGGGGAGGTGTTTATCTGGGGAGGCAGGCCTTCGTTCCATCATTATGCCAATAGAGACAGCAGCACAGAGCTCCATGCCACACAGTCAGATAAGGCCACCAGGCAGCAGAGCTGCAGCCAGACCCCACTTGCTACAATGGATGGGGTCAGACAACGTACACAACCAACACCTCAGTTACCTCATAGTTAAAATGCTACTTTAAAAGTAAATGACCGGGCATGACCTATGTTGTTTAATAGTCGTATAAATATATATATATATATTTATATATAGCTATACTTCACCAATAATACACTTCACTACACACAGGGCCCTGTTTTGCCTTTCACTCATCCTTGTTTTTAGTACTTCCTGTGTCCCGCCGTACATCACAGGGAGGCTGCAGGCCCACTGTGTGTCCACAAGGTCCCCAGGGACGCGCCGGTGAGTCGGTGTGTTTTGGACCGAGGAACACAGCTCCAAGTTCGGTCGAGCATGATGGACGCTCTTAAATCACAGAGGCCCCCCTTTTCCTTCACCGGCCCAGCTTGTCACCATGAATATGAAATCAGGATTTATCTCGAGAGACTAAGAGGGGGCCCCGCGGGAAACATGGGACGAGTGGTGAGTGATTTTTAAAGGAGAGCCGCGTCTCCTGCTCTACTTGGCCACTAAATCACATTTCACGTCATCCTGCCGTGTCCGTCATCAATTCTCCGTAACGGCGATGATCTTCATTTTCGGGTGGAATACAATATTTCTCGGGCGTCAACAGGGCTTTTGTTTCCCCTGTTTGTGCCGCGTCTGGAAAAGACCCCTGTCACACAAGTCTGAAACAACAGAGGGTGGTAGGAATTGTTGAGTCGTGTTTCTTCCCTGCCATAGTCATAAAGCCCTTTCGCCTCAGCTAACCACTTAATAGCTTTGACTCATGCATGGTTTGAGGTCCATTAGTCAGCTGGGCCGGATGCAGATGTGTCTTGTGATGTGCATGGGAATGAGTCCTGTACAGCGTGGAAAAGTAAAGGAAAGCAAAAGAAAACTAATCTCCCTGCTTCAAGTAATGGTATGAACATACCACTCTTCTTTCTTGGCGCTTACATTTCATGTACCTACTAGTGTCATTTTCTTATCAACGTACAGTTTCAACATATCTCCCCCTCCTCCTCCTCCACCTCATATCCATTTTAGCTTTTGTTACAAGGCTAGCATGGCAGCAGAGATTGCTCCATGTCACCGGTCTGAAATCATGTACCTTAGTCAGTAAATCATGGTAGTTCTCATTCCAATCGCTGCACAAACTGATTCTGCTGATTGGCACTTTTTCGCATGCCCCTGGTCAAGGGAAATGGTTGCAGAGTTTACAACAGCAATTTCAGTTGCAGTCCTTTTCAGAATGTCTTGGATGGAGCAATTTCTTTATTCTTTTGATGTGGACACTTTTTCTACTGTTCTTTCCAAAACCAATATGTATAGTTTGGAATCTACATGGGTTTCATAAAAAAACAGCTGTAACTTCTTTGTCTGATTCACCGTCCATAATCCATTCACAGTAGTAGATTACATAGTGTTTCTATGTTTTTTTGTATTATCTTACACATAATATATTTTCATTCGCTGGGATTGGCACATTGAGAAAGCCATAAAAAAAACCTCTTTATCTAGTTAGATTAACCACTCACGTCCAACTGTTGATGGCTGAAAAAGGGTTGTCGTTCGTTGGACTTCTGCTTAACCCTGGGGTCAACAGCCGGGAATGAACCGAGAGAATTGTGAGCTCACTGCAACAGATGATGGTAATAACCTCAGGTACTCCAATCATCTCTTGTTGATGGTGCCGGCCACAATAAGAGTTTGTTTCAAAGGCTGAATTATTCATGCACGCTCCAGGCAAATATACTATGGATCTGGTCAAGAGAGGAATGGTCTCGCAGAGAGAGTGCTAATGTTGTAACAGAAAAATAGGACAACGTTCAAGTAAAAAGTTAAAACTTGTCTGCTATGGTACTGGAGCAGTGTTGGACAAATTGAGAAAAGAAATGTACCATTAATAGTAAAGGGGTCCTTGGTTGGAATGGTAATCTGGGCAGCTGGGTTTGAGAGTTCAGGGATTAAACAACAATGCGGAATTGAGTGTGATGTCTTCATTGGTACAGTCAGTCAGTTCAGTTAGAAAAGGTTATGGGCTTTCAGGTGTCAAAAAAAATAGGCCTTAAAGTCTTCTCAAGCATATCCTAATAATTTGTCCAGGCATATCAGTAAACCAGGAGAGCATTCAGCATATCATATGACTATGGCCATGGTGTATTACAATGGACTACAATGGACTTGGTGTATTACAATGGAGAAGTTATTGTAAGTATGACTTTGTAGCATGGGCATGGGCCTTCCTAAAAACTATTATCGCAAAGTGCTCTTTAATTAATTGTTATCCTTTGTCTCATTTCTGTTCCTCTAATTAAGTGCATGAGAGGAATCATGACAATGGGAACAGGACTAACTTGAGCTTACTTGATTATACTACTGGTTCTTTGTCCATTGATTCCTGTTCTCCCATTGTATACTTTTACCTCATTTAGTTTCAGACAAATGTCATCCATCGGCCGTGCATTCGGTCCAAAAACACCCACAATTGCATTGGGTCTGGTGTGGTGAACGGCAAGAGAAGCCATACAGTTTATGATGGTGAATTATGTGCATGCTATTATCATTTCAAGTCACAGGAAGAAGTCACACAGCACTTTGAGTTTGAGCAGTTTGAGGTGATATTTAGTGACCTCAAACCACCACATAGAGCCCATCGCATGGCCTACAGCTTCACACCATTAGGCACATAATCTCATTAAGTATTTCTCTCATTTTCCCCCAGTCTTATGAATAGCAGAGCGATACAAAGACGTCCAACTCAATCTAAGCTCAAGGTCATGACAGCTTTCAGAACTTCACTTCAGTCAAGGCACGTGTGCAGCCAGTAAGTCCAAACTTGAGGATGTCCATGAATAGACCAATGGGGGACAGGGATGTCTGGTGCTGACATTGGCTGTAATATTAGAGACACATCATAGAAACATTTGATTGAACATTTCATTGAAAACTGCGGCTAACACAGATATATTTTATCTTCAGAGTGCAATTTAATTTGGAGTAATTTTCAAAAATAATGCACAAACTTCAGTCACAAAATGACTGTAAAATAATCTTTATAATTTTTTTTGTGTAACAACCATGGTTCCGTGAGTAGGGACAAAATCTTGCTTCTGGCTATTTCCTTTTTTGGAAGATTTATCTCAGATAAGGATGAGGATAAGGTGTGTATGTGACAACTCAATAGAACATCTGAGTGTACAAGTTTACAGTACATGTAAACAGCACACATGTCCAAACAGGTATGTGTGGTCAAGTCTTTGAACTTGGAAGGGTTGTCATTAATAGGGTCCCTTACATGATTCGATGAGTCACCGATGTGAGCCATTACGTTCATTCAGTAGCTCTTCCCCGCTGCTCTCAGGCTGCTATTTGAGGGCCTTTTCTCCAATTGAAAACTACAATGGCTGAGGCATTGAGTGCAGCGTGTGATGGATGCTCGCCAAGCCAGCTCCACACTTGCAAAGACACCCAATACTTTGGTTACCACAGAAAGTCAACGTGTTACAATGTGTGTATTTTTATATTCCCTCTTGGGATACAAACAAATCTGCTATAGCTGTAGATAATACTCTCTTCCAATTGTTTTAGCTGAGGAACAATAAATAGTTTTAGGTGAGTCACAATAAATTGTTTACGGCATAGCGTTGGTGTTGACAAGTCAAGTCAATAGACAAAATAATTTCCTGAGCTCGCCGGCCAATTAGTCAGCCATGACCAATGGCCACTCTAAAGTTTAGGAGTGTTCGATGCTGGCAGAACGTGTGCACATGGCTCACCACTTTACTCATTGTTCCGACTAGTCACAGAAGTGAACAGTGTCCTCAAAAATCCCCACCCCTTGCCGCATCATAGAGTCCATTTGGCAGTCTCTAATTGGAACTAAGTGAGCCCCAATAAGTCCTTGATGGTAGTTCATCATCATAGAAGCAGCCTTTGATTCTCATCGTCGCACAATCGTATTAGTTTACCTCCTTCATTAGATGCGGAGCAGGTCGCACTACATAATGACAGCGGGGAAGTTGATTAGTCGTTTGTTTTCCAGCTCACAATTAAAAGCATGGGAGGTTTATCTGCCTTCAGGCCAGCGTTTAGGGTTGTGTCATGCAAGCAATAACAAGCATACACACTATTTATGTGTAAAAATGGATGTTTGTATGTGTATTTTTAGTCTCAGTGACAAAACAAAAGCAACAATGTTTGCTTTGGTCTGTCGAAGGGGCAAATAGAAGGGGCTTACTTTCTTTGCTGTTGACTTCTGTCGATTTCCAAATGAGGTACCTGTCCAGTTTAATTGTTATCTTAACATAACACAGTGTTTGGTAACTAAACCTTTGGTAATAGTTAATATGCACTGAATGATGAGGATGGTTCTCATATTTTTGTTTAAAGTTCAGCTTCTTTTGATCTGTATACTTTATAATTTGAAGATGTTGCCATTCTGTAAAACAAAGGGACAATATAATTTGGCACTTTCTTGTCCCAGTTGAAAAAACAAAGATTGTTCCAAAGCAATATTCAGGAATACAATTTTTTATAAATGTATTTAAAAATCATGACTTCTACAAACAGATAAAAATGCATTCTATCAATTTGATTGTAATTCTTTCCTTAAAGGTATAATTTAAAATTTCTGCAGCTGGGGCTTTCTCAACAGAACAACAACAAAAATCATATTGTGGAGTGTGTGTGGATGATGGCTGGTTTAAGCAGCCTCAACTGGCACGAGTCAGACTGATTGGACTCTGGGGCTGGGTGGGGCTGCACACCTGTTGTGCAGTGAGAAATCAATATCACCACATACTCAGGAAAAACATGGCAGCATGGATCAACTGCTTCATGTAGCATTGTAACACACACTCTACAATGAAACGGTTTCCAACATCATCATCCTGTGTCCTGGTTATGGAGGAGCACAGATAAGCCACCTAGGTGGAGTGTGGCACCCGCCTTGGTGGCGTGTAGCAGTAAACATTGTTACAACGTAGTTTGATGACGTTGTGACTTGGCATGGGATCTGTTGTCTGTTGTGTTGTCCACCTCTCATTCAGATTTCCAACAGATGTTGCCTGGGTCAGGCCAATCACAACCGTTTATTGTTTATATGGGACAGGTTTGATACTATGAATGTTCAGAGCCCAATGGTAGTGCCGTTGAGGCATTTCCATAAACAACCAAGATGGCTGCCGCTGATGTTTCACAGGTCTCATTGCTCTGATTGGTTGAAGGTATATACAATCCCGTCAAGAGACATTTTTGTTCTGCGCCTGTTGATAACACCCCTTGGAAATCGAAAATGAACTGAGAGATTACAGATTATTACTCATTTGCAAATGTGTCTAGTGATGTCACAGTAGACGAGCGCTGTTATCGGTGGTCAAAACAATCATACTAAAAATACCTGAGGCAGTTTAACCTTGTAATGCCAAAACGTTTCCATACACATTAACTTGGTGGCTGGCATGAGCCACTTGTCATAGTAGCACGTCGTAGTAAGCTAGAATTATATTGAAATCTCATATCATGAAATCAAGTCTCCACTGGATTAATTTCCCGTGTTTCCCCAGAAGTTAAGTGTAAAGGTGATATGACGCCATTGACAGGCGTTACCTTGAATAAAACTACAGATTTCTCTGGGTTCGAACATTGTCTGAAACAATCGGGATAATATAAATACACAACTCAACTAAATATATAACAAAAGTCTAGTCTTTTGAGATATTTGACTACAGAACTTGTACATATACCTTTAATCTCCAACTAAGCCTTTATCCTTTAATGTATCTGCTTTCCTCTCTCGCTGCTGTGGAGCATTTTCTTTTCTTTTTTAAGTGTGAAGAATTTATTTTCCCTCCCTTTTGTCAGTGGATTTTAGGGGCATCCTACAGCTGCTGGCAAACCCCCCTATACTTGGCTAAGCCTCTGTCTGTGGTGATGTATGATGTGTGGCTATTGTGCATGAGTCAATGCAGAAATAGAACGACTTGGAATGATTTCCCCATCTTGCTCATTGGGAATGGATGCACCAGGAACACGCAGCAATGGCTGTTAAACAAGGCTGACTGGATCCTGGCTCTCTCATAAATAACCGGAGCAGCACTATTTCCCCAGCCGTCCTTCCATGGAGCTACCCTGGCAACAAACGCACATTACAGCTTCCAGTATAGTGGCGTTGAACGTTTACATAATACAAAAAAGGTCAAAATAATAAACATCTAAAAATGATGCATCATGGAAGACATCTAGCAATTGATATCAAAAGTTAAATCTCGACTCGTACTTACATTTTTCATTATTATGCTGTAGGTACACGATTTACGAGCTATTATTTGAGTCTTTGTTGACAACTCTCGAATCTCACCTACAGCAGCTTTAAATGACATTTTATCTTGGCTGAGGTAGCGCAGTGGGTGGCTAGGCTAGCATTTTTGTCATGCATTGTGTCAGTATTGTTCTGCTTTAGGTGTATAATGCCAGTGTGAGTGGCCCACCCCATGTCTTCAGTTTATACAGAGATTAGGAGAGGCTACTGTCCACCTCACCCACGCTCCATTTGCTTACAATATGTTCACTATGCCCACTGACCATAGGGCTCACACATAAATATACATATTTAAACAAGCTCCCCCATTGAAATTCAACTTGCATACCCACTCACCACTGACCTTTCGAAGCAGTTATGAACGTATATGAAGACGTACCGCAAATCCGCCTCGATACCTCTCTGGAGATATGCTGTGCATTGTTGTGGTGATGCCCACATGCTTGGTGGTGGTCGGCTGGGCCCTTTCTCGTCATAGTTCTTAAATCAACCTCTATGTTTTGCAAGTGTTCACACACTGTGTTATGATATAATACTGCAATGGCCCTTCACTAGGTCAAAAATTTACCTGGGAAAGATTTGAGTTTGACAGATTTGACCATTTGGCCACAGAAATCTTAAATGCTTTAAGAACGGTGGGCCTGAGTGGCAAACCAAATTAGCACGGTGGCCAGTAGCAGCAGGACACAGTGTTCGATTTGAGCTTTTGGAAAAGGTGACTGAAAGGGCATGTCATTCAGACCAGGTATTATTTGCCTTTTCACAGATAAGCCCCCCCCCATCAGGTTGAACCTTTTTATGTTTGCATCGTCAATAGTCGGACTTCCTGAAGCCTTATGTTATGTCTAGACGTCTGTGTTTTTTTGCCCGGTGATGACGCCCAATCAGGCGTCTGCCACCTTGGCTGGGTTTCTTGAGATAAACGACAGATAGCCAAAGTCACGCTTTAAACTTGTCAGTAGGGAACCATTAAACAAACAGTCTGCGCCAACACCCTGTTGCGCAATACTAGTACCAGCTTTTAGTTGAAAAGAAAAGGGGAGAAAAAATAAATGTAACCGTAAATAACGGACAAACTGCTCTCGGTTATCCGTTAAGATGGATTAGAGTGTTCCTCTCGGGCCAAGTGCGTTGTGATAAATTGGTCGCAATCCATATGATAGAAATAGTTGTCCATGGAGAATGACCAGGGGAGAAAATCCTATTACATTCACCATCTGATCAGTCCCTGATACAGTATCTGATTGCCTAGTAAAAACTTGTGTTGTTTCACCTCGTTTAATAGTTTAACCCAGGAAACCTTTATGTGTCTGGTATCCTTCTCCAGCCTTTAAAACACTGGTTTCTACTACTCCCAAATATTAAGTAGAAACTGCAAGCAAGAACAGGAAAAAACGAAGTACAACTGATTTGTCCTCCCCCCCCTCCTTCCCACAATATTCCAAACCTAATCTCTTCTCTCGCCTGTTTTTACGTTTGTAAAGAAGTAGTTCCTGGACTCTGTGTGTAGGGGATTCATCATAGAGATAAGCATGGGGACTGGGATGCTGCTACAGGAAGTTAAAGGGCTGACACGAAAACTGTGTGTGATGTATAGATCGCTAGTGCTAAAGTTTGTATTAATCCAGTGCAGCAAACCTCTCTCTCTC
>OOFG01063124.1:0-22884 GCA_900323295.1 Molva molva | reverse complement strand
ACACACACGCGCACACACACACACACACACACACACACACACACACACACACACACACACACACACACACACACACACACACACACACACACACACACACACACACACACACAAACACTCCCACACACACACACACACACACAGGCACACACTGACACACACACACACACACACACACACACACTCACACCCACACACACACACACACACACACACACACACACACACACAGAATGGAACATTTCTGGGCTTATTGTGGTTGGACCAGTTGTCGTCATCATGACTTACTCCAAAAGCAACAATGGTTACGGTAACATCAAGCCTTATGGCTATTACATAGCTTAGTCTGATCTCTTTGTTAATATTTTATTTGTAGTCCAGAATAGATTTGTTTTCGGAACAATGAACATAGTCACGGTTTGACTTTTTTCCATAGCTCCACTGTAATCCCAAAATAACAGCATTGGTTGCCAAGATTGTAATTGCTTTACCTTAACTGTCTCAAGCTTTACTTTTCCAATCAGATGAAAATAATTTGGAGGCATTCAAAAACTCTCTACTTTACTCTATTTAATATTTTAATAAAGTTCTTTGCTGTGTGTGTCTGTGTCATTGGCAGACAATATAGGCTCATATTGTACAAAGTCAATTTCAAATTGCCTCTCCATATATAAGTAGATAGTGGGAATGGGCTGTAGTATGTTCATTGTGCAATGCCCATAAATCGGTGGGTTCTACAAGCATATTGGTTTATAGCACATTATGGCATCACAAACTCATCAAAAATGCACTTTGCTTTGTTCCTTCAATCAAATTCACCTTTTGAGTCATGCTAATATTTCCTATGTTCATTGTATGTACACTTCTCAACACATACCGTTACATATTATTGCCTCAAAAAAAAGTAGACTTATCTAGTAAGAGCAGACTAAAGCCTCGACCAGCTTCAATCTGCTGTACTGGGATGTTTTAAGTGATAGAAATTGTACACAAATCGTAAAGAGCGGGCTAAGGCAATGAAAAGGCAATGAAAACTCGTACACCACAGTCTACGTCTCAGCCCATTCTCGGAGATTGTGCAAACCATGTATGAGGTACAAACCTGCAACCTGTGTGTGTGTGCGCATATCAGCGGGGAACTGTCATAAACTGCCCCTACGTGTAAAAAGGCTCAAGCCCAGATCACACATCTCCGTTTCAGAGCCCTGCTGCTACTCAGAGACCGTACGCGCGCCTTTAGCCGGATGATGACCTACACGTACACCAAGACTTGGAGTCCTCCGAGAGCTTAGAAACATGTCACCCTTCTCTGCAGGGGTTTGCGGCAAGAAGCCTCATTGCTGATTGGTGGAGCAGGAAAGAGGTTCATGTATGGTCTCTGAATAGCGACACGGATCTTTGCAATCGTGCTCGATGGAGAAGTGGGATTTCGGCTTGAACAGATTGTTTCTTTTATCAAGATACATTCTAAATTAAAAAACGGTTGTTGAATGTAGATATTTATCTTGTGTAAATGTTTTATTTATATCCACATGAATAAAAGGCAATGAAAAAAGTGACCAAAGTGACAGTGTATAGAATATTCATGTTTACTGTGAAGTAAGAGCAGATCCTTTTATACCTGCAATGAATCACACATTCACACGACTGTGTGTGTGTGTGTGTGTGTGTGTGTGTGTGTGTGTGTGTGTGTGTGTGTGTGTGTGAGCCTGTGTGTGTGTGTGTGTGTGTGTGTCTGAGGGGGTTGCATGGGTGTGTTCTTGTTTGGTAATGTTTGAAAGGCTGATAACATTTATCTATTGTTTAGCTAAGCTGCTACTGCTCATAGTAGTTTTTGATAACACTACCTGCTGCAGCATATCTTTTGTGTGTATATATGAATTGGTAAATACAGTCTTTAATGTAGATGTCAGTAATAGCAGGAGTTGAAAACAATTGCAGAAGGAAAAAAACCTTCAGCTGGCAACAGAACATTACTTGGGTTAGAACAGATACATAACTAACAGAAACAAGGACATAAACATAAGGAACCGACAAATAGGCCGAAAACATAGACTGTATTAAATATGATTGTTGATATCTCCCACGGGGTGATCTCAAGGAAGTAGGTTGGCTATCATCTGATTGGTGTAGTGCTTTCCAATCAGTCACGCAAGTTGACGCCAACTTGAACTGCTTCACTAACAGTGGCCCAGAATGACAGAGGGTTTTTACCTTGATCTGTGGAGAGCCTGAATTAACTCAGATAATAATCAATGAGAGAGCGCACCCAAACACGATATTATTCACCTGTAATAACAAAACAATAAAAAATATGAGAAAACACAGGAGGAATAGCTCACTCAACTGCCCTTCCTCTTTCACAGTTGCTCGTAACACTGAAGAAAGAGATGCAGCGCTTTCTGGTCTCCTCAAGTTGTTTTTGAAGAATGTTTGTTTGTCCATTGTGTCACAACAGTAATATAACTTATATTGGTTGTCAGTGAGCTAAACTGGCATCATTGATTGGCCAGCACTAAAACAGTTACATACCAATCAGACGATGGCCAACCGACTTCCCCGTGAGATATAGCATCAACCTGTCCAATCCGGTACTCCAGCCCTTGTTGAGATGTTTATCACAGGATAGTCCCATCTAACTCCATAGGAAATGGTTCTAACCTGTAACTCAGAGCTGTTTTTGTTAGACACGGCAATGACTTGCAAAGTACAAAAGTATGTGAATCATCGTAGATTAGTCTTCTACACACACCTCTTCAGGATATGCTCAGTTTGCTTACCTGAAAATGTATGGATAGCTGGAAACGGAAGTAAATTGAAAATGACGTAGTCGGTGGCCGTGTTTGTGTCTGTCTAGGATTTATACATACATTTTAACTGGTAGCGAGATAAAAGTATAGATTGTAAGCAAACAGAGCATATCCTGCACTATCCCAATGAGGTGTTTGTAGAAGGTAAGTACCCAAATATGAACAGATTTTTGTACTCGTTGCAAAGTTACAGAGTTTTGACGATCCACGTTTAAACACTCAGCGACAAAGGAAATTTGAAAAAGACACAATTTAAGAACTACTCAGTTGCTTTAAACATCCAATATTTAAAGAACGGTTTATGTTGAGAAACTAGGAGAAGTGGAGTGTTGTAGGGATGGTCCATGTCAATGACTTATCGGAGGAATCCCCATGGTGTTATGCTGAGGAAGTGCATCCTGTTTCGTGGCAGCATGCCATCAGCGCTAGTGATTGAGAAAGCTGCTTTAAAAAAGATCAGTTCCTCTTTAGCAATTTTTCCGACTGCTGTTATTTTGCGCTTTGCCTAAGCGTAAACATTTGATCAGTTTAACTGCTAATATCGTTAGGGAAAACATGCTTTTGAGCCACATACTACATATCTTTCTACTTAATTTAAACTGATATCAACCACGTTAATCGACCCCATACCAGGCTGAAATTGCGTACGTCCGTGTTTGAATGCCCAGATCAATACAAATAAAATGCAACTCAACCCAGATTACTATCGTGATATTCAAGGAGCCAGAGGTGTCCAAACAGATTCAAGTGTGTATTTTCTCCAAATTGTTATCTGATTACTAAACGTTACAAAAAGACTGCCTAATCCTTACCAATGCCGAAAAACATAGTGCGAGGTAATTATTTTCTAAGTGGCATCGGTGCCAGTAATAAAAATAAAATAGATTTACACTTAAACCGCGATATAAAACGGTTCGATAACCGCAAATTCGGATGTAACGCGGTGTGCCGTTGGACCCCAATCAGAGTGGCGATTTCTCCACAAAATTGCCTATAAAACGCACAAGTGAAACGTCTAAACTACAATCTGTTCTAAAATGTTGATAACAAAAGGTTAAAATGCTTACCTGCGGCGCCCTTTGTCAGAAGAAGCTTGCAAGAAGATTTGTCATGGCAATTAGCCATTTACCGATAAAACCACGACTAAAAGCCCTTTGTTGTTTTGTATTAATCACAGTCGTCTGCGAAATAATATCTAAAGTATCCTACCAAGCTTGTTAATGGGTGCGTTGTGCGTTATTATTGCGAATGTGCAATACACAATGTGCAAATATTATTAATTCATCACGGAGCTCTTCTGGCTGTCTCTGTCGCCACGTGAGGTAAGTGGTTCATGACTTTTTAAATGATGGGCTTCCTAGGTTTGGTGTCAGTCGCTAACTCCAGTAATTTACTGAGCAGTCCACATGAGTGATACATCGCGAAAACGCAAGTGCTTCACTGTGTGAAAATCACGATTTAACGCGCTTCCGGGAATAACGAGGTCATCGTTTTGTGGACCCAAACGACCGCGTTATATTGCGGTTTACCTGTATCAGGGTTCTCCTCAAACAATGTTATAGTGGTGCTGTGCCACAATGCTCAATTAAATTAAATTAAATTAAATTGTATTTGTATTGCCCTTAATCCCAGTTCCAGTCTCAAAGGGCTTAACAGGCCATATATTCATGACACCCACCTAACCCTAGCCCCCAGAGGGCAAAAAACCCTTCCTTAATTACCAAGAATGAAATCTTGAGAAGGAACACAGAGTGGTGGAACGCTCCTTCCTGGGATGGTCATTAACATATAAAGTAATACAAGCAAAACAATTGTAATCATTTAGTTAAAACAACTATATTGTCTTGGTGATAACCAGGTAACCATCAGGGGAGTCCAGGCGTCCAGTCACAGTCACCACAACACATACTAAAACAGACAGAATTAGGAATCAGATGGGGCAGGGTGCACAGAAAACATGTAGGCAACCACTAATCTAGTGCCTATCAGCTGCAGCAATCTCGGCAAACACCGTTCCAACAGCAGCTGAGTGCACCCTTAGGCGCCAAATAAAAGAGGAAAGTAGTAGGTAGGGTTTCAGCTTGTCTTTGAATATCTCAGCAGAGCTTCCCTGATTACAGGTGCAGACTATTCCATAGATAGGCCGCTCATTATTAATAGGTAGAGACTTTTACTATAGGAGGAGGAGGAGAGCAAAGTGTTGGTTTGTGAGGAAAGAAAAGGCACTGGCGGTAAAAAAGGAAAAAGACCACCTATACAATAAAATCATTTTACAATTTATTGCAAATAAGTTAATCTTTTCAAATGAATCTACACAGATGGATGGAACATGACAAAGGACGTGCCAATAATGCGACAAAGCGGTGAAAAAAGGGGTGCAACAAAATTTGTTAGGGTGGCACAAAATTATTTGTGGCACGGTTGATTTCGATGTTTGTGTCCGAGAGAGGGTTTGATCCTCGGACACTAATAGTGTGACGATAGATGTTTGGCTTATTTCATATATGACATTGATTATTATAAGGCTCATACACAACGACGGTAGGCCACTAGAAAAGTATCACAAAGTTGGGTCATAACCATGGGGATAACACGCCCCCCTCCTTCCTAGAACTCTGCCCCAATGTGCATTTTTTTTTATCTCATTGTGTTTGAATTCGAGCTGAAACAGTGGGTTCACTTACACTTTAATAAAGTGAAAAAAGGCAACTTGATCAACACCTATGATTGGATAAATGGGGGAAGGCCTCCCCCTGGTGTCCCAACAGGTTGACCTGAGACCATCTGGTAACTTTTCAAGCAATTCTATGGGTAAAGAGCCTTGTAGGAGTGGGTCAAGCTTCGTCCATTACCTCATTCAACCCATGATCTCGATGCGTAATGCCCCCGGCCCGCTCACTGTAGTTTGAAAATGCTTTGTGGGCAGTAGAAAGACATTGTTTCAGTCTGTCAGGCAATTTATCATTCCTTTTTAATGTATTTGCTATGGTTATAAACCAAAGGAAAACAAATCCTTTTATTACTTGGTGCCATTATGAGCAGTAATGAAATGTCAAAGCAAGACTCTGCAGACAGCTCTGACCTCAAGTTCTTTGAGCTCTGTCTGAATTGTGGTCGTTCACTTATTTATCATCCAATTTGGTAGAGTGGCTTATGAAGTTGTAGAACAGAGTTAGTAGCATAAATGACTACTAGCTGACTTTCATTATCTCTCTAATTTAGAATTGCGTTTAAGTGGAAGTAATTTGACAGATTTCTGATGTGTTTTCATGCATCCACTCGGACCTGGTGATGGTTACAAGACAAATAAATAGAATAGAATATATTCTCCCAAGTGTTATTGATCCATAGAACCCAATATCGTGCCCCCCCTCTCATAATTTGCTTGTTAAGTGCTGCATAACATATCCCAGATGGATGTGTCCACTACACATCTACCAAATATCTAGGAAAATGTCAAAAATTATATAAATATACATCTTAAAAAGGAAGACTCTCTCCCCCTCAATGTTTTGTGTGGTTTGTACTTCCTCAACCCTGTCAATAGACACTGTGGCCTGGATTGGCCATTTGAGGGTATGGTCAGCACACCTTGATAGCTAATTACAAGTAACTCACTGGTTTCTGTTGTCCATCACTTTTAATCTTACAGTCAACCCCTTTAAAGGTATAATTCGCCCTAACAATTACATTTTCTAAAATGCATTGATTGTACTTAATTTGCCCTCATGCTCCGGCTTCTAGTTAGCTACGATTTCTATTGAACTCAAATACAAAATGCACCGTATGACGGAGTACTGTTGGTTCTTATTTTTTCAAGCTTCTTTCTCATTCCGGCGCATGAGCACATTCGGCAAAGAAGGACATTAAAAATATCCGGGGTTTTGCAGTCAAACGCATCTTAAAATTAATATTTTGAAGAGGCAGAGCACTACCTTCTCCAATCTGTCTTTTTCACCAGCGCGATTTCGCATCGTTACTGATGTACATTTTTATTTCAGTTCTCAGTGAAGTTCAAGTTTATTTGTTACGTGCCTGATGTAAAAATACCATTATACAACCGTCCGGTTTTTTAATGATCAAATAGACGAGAGACACCAGGGTAGCCTTATTGTGAAACTCTTCCGGGAGTCCCTCCCTCCATAGCTTCCGTACATCCATATTTCCTACGTGTATACTATCACTACACTATCTTGCTGTAATTTCCTGATAGCTTACAACTACGAGTGTTAACGATAGTTATACTAATATAAAACTTGTATGATTGTAGCTGCAAGCCTTATTGGCATGTCCCGTGTGAACACTCGGTGAATGATAAACAGTGAAAATGGGCGACAGGCCAGATGACGGTGGTGACGCACAGATCCTCTCGACTGTTGAGTAGGAGAGAGTTTCTCAATGCAGGAGCAGAAGATTCAATTCCTAGACATAGCTCAACTTTGCTGTTCACTTTTGTCTTCTTTTTGCTAATCAAAAACTTGATTTGCATATAATAAGTTTCTTCATGTTTGTGAGCCTCTTGGACAGAAGTTTTTGTGTCACTTGCTTCCTACATGTCTGGAACTGCTGCTCTTTCCTGTGGGGTGCCTCAAGCTTTGTATATGGTCCCCTCAGGTCATATTGTTAGCAAATTTAAAGGTATCCCTGTTACGCTGACTATATCCAGCTGCATGGCTCTTTTAAGCCCTAAGAAGACTGTTTTGCACATTTGTCTAACTTTCTTAAGGACTGGCTTACAACATTTTGCCAAATGCGGATAAGTCTGCGGTCCTTATCATTGCTTCAGAAAGAAATGCGTCCAAGGTTGCTCAATGTATTGGGTCTCTTTCTGCAGCAGTACAATCTAATTATAGAAATCACTTTGTTGTATTTGACGCTATGTACTTCAATCAACATATTAAATCGTTGTCCAATACATGTTAGTTTTACCTAAGATACATTGCCAAACTCAGGTTTGTTATAACCCTACCTGTGCTAGAGATGATCATTCACACTTTAATAGAATAGAATCTGACGCTGTAGAACTCTCTTACATAGTCATATGACTATGTAAGAGAGGAGATGTAAGATGTCTCTGTTGACGCCTTAAAAAGTAGCTGAAGACTAATTTATTCAAAGTGGCCTTTGTCTTACCTCGTGCTCTCTTGTGTTTGCAATTTTGTGTGTTTTTAAAGTCTGTTGTTGCTTATTGTAGCAATCTCCATGCTACACGCCACCTAGGTGACTTCTATTGGGCTCCTTCAGACCTAAGGACGCAGGGTGTTGATGTTGTAAGACCGGTTTATTTTAAAGGTTTGTTGAAATTGATACATGGCCTGGTGCTCCATGTTGCCATGCAGGAGATCTCTCCCTGAGTGTGTGCGGTGATGGCTGGTTTTACCTGTGCAAACTGATTACTCAATGTTAAACAGGTGTGCAGCCTCACACAGCCCCAGCGTCCAATCAGACTCGGCCATGTGAGGCTGCTTAAACCAGCCATCATCCACACACACCCACACTTATGTTTTATTTATTGTTTCTTTGTACTGTTTTATTGTCTTTTGTTAAAATTTGTTTTACTCTAAATAAACTTTGCTAACTTACATAAAGTCCTATAGCCTGTCGCGATTGCATCCCAGAATTGGTGAACTGACTTTGCCATTCCAAAGTCCTTTGATTTGATGCAGTGGGCAATTTCGTACCCTTCCATTTGCTGCAGTCCATTGAGTTATTTCTTCCATAGTTGAATGTAGGCTGAACCCTAATCCTTGTTATCTACGGAAGATCTTACGGCATAACTAGCACAGCTAGATGAGGATGTTGCTCCAAACATCCTCATCCTGCCATTCTCTGTTCATCTAGGTCCTGCTCAACATCACCTTTCGGCCACAATAGAAATCTTAGAAAGTCTGCGTCAGTTGGTTTTATCTTGACTTGGTGGAACATAGCTACGATGTCGGCCATTATTGCTAGTGATCCCTGCCAGAAGCAGATCATAACACCTAGCAGTGTGTTCATCAGATTTCAACCATGGATTTGCTGATCATTTGAAGATGTTCCTTGGAATGATGCAGACATCAAAGACCATCCACGCCTTCCGTTTCCTGGGGGGGCCGTACCCTGTGGTGAGGGATGTACCAGACCCCCCTCTCATTTCAGCTGCTTTTCTGGAACCATTACAGCGTATCATTTTTCGATTACTCCTTCAAGACAGTCACTGTATTCACTTTAAATGTACATACTTTTTGAATTCCTTTTCAGAGACAGGACTCGTTGCTCAGCAGGATGACAGTTGCTTGTCATGGTGGTGTTGACAGTGTCCTTCTTTGAGCTCGGCAGAACGTGACGTGATTTGTCCTCTCCCTATTCAGTGCCTTGGCTGCTCCCTCCAGGGCTGCCTAACCTTTGGTGCATTCACTCCTATTAATCACCCAATGCTAACTTCAGTTCCGGTATTTTTACCTCCTGTAGGTAATCCCATTCCTTCAATTAATCCTGGGTAGGGATGTGCCACTGAGTCACCGGGATTTCAATTTGTGTGTACTTAAGCGGCCGTGACGAATTCTTCTACTTCAAGGCTGGCTATTTCCATTCCGCATACAGTGCCAATGCTGACAATCTTCTCTTGGCATAAGCTTTTCAATGAAATACGGGTTCTCTTTTCTTGAGCATGTAACCTTTTCATCAGTGCATCTGTACAAAAAGTCGCAGTACTTCCTGGATCTAAGAATGTATATGTTTGAATTCTATTAATAGATTTCTTCAGCTTTACTTGTACAGGCACAATGTCTAGCATGTGATTGTCACTGGCCCCATTATGGAGGGGCCCCTCAAAGTATACCAGCGCACTGCTCTTCTTTATTGCCCACTCGTGTTGTTCCTATTGGGTTCCACTTTTCTTTCAATGTGCAAAATTGTTGGATGTGTCAGGGACCATATTTTGCTTGTCAAACATCCTTTGCAATCTTTACATATATTCCCTTTCACACAACCAAAACATATTCCATTTGATGTGAAAAATTCTAACTTGTGCTTTTGTTTCTGTTCTGTTCCATGGTCTCCCTCACAAGCAGGCCTTAAATAATGTGGTGCGGTTTGTGGTTCTATGATTCTGCATGTTTATTTATTTTGTTGGGATTGTAGCAAAGGTGCTGACCAAGGCACGACTTGTATTCACTGCAGAGTTTGACAGGTTCCTTTCCGTCCCCTTGTCCAGTGTCCTGTAGGTCACTAAAGAGTGGGTCTAAAAGAATGTTGGCATTTTACAAAGTCCACCATCTGGGGTGCTGATAGTGATCACCAACTCTCACAGTGTTTGTATGGAAGACTGGAGACTATTGATTTCATAGGAAACAGGTTGGTTATGCCTTCTAGGAAATCAATGTCCAGCATGGTGTTGCAACAGCACCGTAATAAGAGCGCATTATCATGTGGTGCCTTCCGGTCGAAGGATTTAAACATGCTCCAGTTCAATGTATTATTTTTATTCTGATGCTATTTTAACATCATTGCCAACGTGTTTATGCAACCGTCTTTCAGCTTCGTTGTAGTCTACTTTGTTTTTGCAGTTGCTGCTGCATTTTGAGTCTTCAATGTAGAGCTTTTTTCACAGAGAAAAAGGAGTTCCTGATCCTCCTTCACCCACTTGTTCACTGACATCTCTCAAACTGATATGTTACCCGACAAGCTTTCTAACAATGTATGTGGATTTGTTTTATGACAAAGTAACACATTTATAAAGTTGCCATTGGATTGGTGTGTCAGGTGTGGATTCCAAGACCACTGACAATCTAAATTGGATACAATTGCTACAATATGTTGTTACTTTTTGTCTCATGAATAAGTTAAACATTTAACATGTAATGATTTTGTGACAAATATGTAAAACACTCAATTATTTTGAGATTTGTCCAATTTAGCTTGTCAATGGTCTTGGAATCCACACCTGAAACAAATGGCTACATTAATCAACAATCATTAATCTTTCCCTGGCACAATTTGTCCTCCATATATATACTGTTGGGTGCCATGTTATATATACCAGTGTACCTGCACCATAATTTGCTGAAGTGCTACTACATTTACCATGGTTGAAATATACAAAACCGTAGATAACGCTTTTTTATTTTAAGTAACGATAATATAACATATCTTGGAAATTGGATATGCTGCCAAACTATGAATGAACCCATGTTTCATTTCAGAAATTGAATCACATTATATATACACCTCATCAAACATGATGCATGCTTTGAGGGATTGATCGACAAGGAATAGCAGAGTGTGGAAAACAGGAAGAAAAGAACATCACTCATAGTAAAAATTTAAAAAGAGGTGTCGAAGTGGGGCTGGTCTTAGAATCGTGAGCTCACAGAAAAATGTCAAGGGTGTCAAGGGTGCTCAGTGGAACTGAGAACAAGAAATTATGCTTTGGGCTTCACTGCCCGCGAGCCGCTTTACATTGAAGCTTTGGCGTAACCGAGTCTTTACATTGAAGCTTTGGCGTAACCGAGTCTTTACATTGAAGCTTTGCCGTAACCGAGTCTTTACATTGAAGCTTTGCCGTAACCGAGTCTTTACATTGAAGCTTTGCCGTAACCGAGTCTTTACATTGAAGCTTTGCCGTAACCGAGTCTTTACATTGAAGCTTTGCCGTAACCGAGTCTCGGTTGGTCTCAAGATAACATGCTGATTTGTTTTATTTTTTTCCCCCATTGACCAATGGATGGGTGGATTTTCCTACCAGAGAACTAGCGTTGGTTTCAAGTCCCCCTGATAGAGGAGCTTGCAGTTTCAGGGCCGCAGTCCTACGACCCTATTTTTGTTTTATAGATTGAAATACTTAGTAGCTGTACAGCCTACATAAACCAGTAGCTGTACAGCCTACATAAACCAGTAGCTGTACAGCCTACATAAACCAGTAGCTGTACAGCCTACATAAACCAGTAGCTGTACAGCCTACATAAACCAGTAGCTGTACAGCCTACATACAACCAGTAGCTGTACAGCCTACATAAACCAGTAGCTATACAGCCTACATAAACCAGTAGCTGTACAGCCTACATAAACCAGTCGGAGGTAGCAGCCAGTGATTTCAAGCGTGGCATTGCTGGGCAGGGTTGTTGCTGCAGCGTTGCTGCAGCGCCAGATTATATTTGTACAATAACATAACATTGGCCAGAGGGGGCGCCAAAACAACACATCAAATGAAGAGCAGAACACTTGGTATTAATAGTTGTAATCAGTCAAGGCGATACGATCAGGATATTAAAATATGGCTCCTACGTCTGTGTTTACAAATCTCATCTCAGGTGATCTTTCCAGCCAATCATGCTTGTTGTTATGATGAATGTGACTCACAAGCATAACTTCCATGTAGATGCTGCACAGGCTACGACTCTGTTGTTATAGTGAACTAGCATAGCCTTAGTTTATTAAACAGCTATGCTTTTACTTTCAATCTTGGGAAAGATTGATCCAGAAAGACTACCCCCTTCCATGCATCATATAACTACTTCAGCAATTCTTTCTTTTGTTTTTTAAACAATGTGGCAAATTTTGTAGGTGGTGTGAAAAAGTATTTTGTCCCAATAAATACATGTTTTCTGAAATAACACATTTAGGCCTATTGGTTCTCTTGGCTATGACTTGCACACGATCATTTTCCTGTAACTGATGACACTGTATTTCCATGCTAGATTTTCTCTGCTGCATTTTCATCCAGCAGCCTCTGCTAATACAACAGCAGCTGGAAGTAGCAGGTCTTCATATATATTGAATGGATATTTTTGCTTTATCTATATGCAAAGACACTGCATAAGTCACATTTCTTTTTACAGCACATTTAAAACAACCATTGTTGACCAAAGTGCTGTACAAATTCAGACCTGAAGAGATTCATGCATTTACAACATACATAAACAGGCACATACAGGCAGATCAGAAAACCCGGAGGAATAAGGAGCTGGGGCAGAAGAGATCAGCCATGTAAGAGAGGTCCAAACCATTCCAGGCTTTGAACAAAAACAATAAAACCTTCAAATCAATTCTGTAGCAAACTGAGGGCCAATAGAGTGGCAGACACAAAATAAATGTTGTCTTTCTTTTAAGTGTCAGTCAATAGCCATGCCACTGCATTCTGAAATAACTTCAGGCAAGACCAGAATACATGGCATTGCAGTATTCCTGATGAGAGGAGACAAAGGGGTGAAGATTTTTTGCTAATTTTAAGTTGTAAGAAGCTGGAACTTACCACTGAATTTATTGGTTTGTGAAATGTAAGGGCTGAATCAAAGCGCCCACCAAGGTTTTTGGCAGATGGTTTGACGTAAGAGGATGGCTGTGCGAGGCCGTTGGTGAGACTATTGATGGAGTCGGGGGCCAAATGTGACAACCTCACACTTGTTGTCATTCAACTGGAGAAAGTCGAGTGTCATTCAACATTTAACCTTTAACCCAGTCCCTAACCTTAAGGACTGTCGTCAAGACAGTCCTTAAGGTTATATAAGGTGTGTGGAGTGTTGGGTTTTAGTTTAAGTATGACACCTAGTAAAACTATAGACACTGCAGGTGTCATCTGCAGAGAAAGGATATGTTGTATTTTTGGATGATTTGGCCTAAATAGAGGATGGGAGGATGGGACCTAAGATGGAGCCTTGGGGGACCTCACAGGAAATGCTGGCCAAGGCGGAAGATGCATTTCCAATAGACTGAGAAGGTTCAGTTCATTTAGGAGGTGAACCAGTCTATGGCTGTGCCATGAACACTAACCTTGTGCATAAGGTGGTTGATTAGGATATGGAGTCCACAGTGTCGGAGGTTGCACTGAAATCATAGCAGCAGGTCATAAGAGACATGGGGCTGACTCTGTGCTGTGAGAGAGCCCTGGAAGCAAACTGTTGGGAAATAGCCTTTTTAAGGACTTTGATAGGAATGGCTGGGAGTGGCTGGACTACTGCATTCTTAAAGTACAATGAAACAGTACCCATGATTTGCAGCGGTTGATAACAGAAAGAATGCTAGGGCCCACTGTGTCAAACATTTCTTTGAGGAGGCTTGAGGGAATGATTTTCATATCATATGGGAGACTTTCTCTGCTAAATGTGAGAGAGAGACAGGTTCAAAATGTTTGACCGGAAGGTCCCTCAGTATACAAAAATGTGTTCAAATGCTGTTGCTTTTCTACATTATCTTCATAGAGAGTGAGTGGTATCATTAAGCCAGTGTTGGGTTTTGACAAGAAATGCATAGCCATCCGTCAGCAATAAGTGTGTGAAATGGCTAATGTAGGGAGGGAGGGGAGGATTTCTTGGTTGCTTAGTTTCAAAATATTGGTCTCTTTCTCTTGCTTTTTTCTGTTCTCTCTCCTCTCTCTCCTTTCAACTCTCCAATCTTTCCCACACCTTTAGTGGAATTGAATGCGTTTGATGGACATAAAAAGCTGAAAGTGCTTTGACTGATGTTGTGGAAGCTTTCGCATCACTGAATGATCTGAAGTCAGAAAGTTTCCTTAACATAGCTTTCCTAGCTAGGTGACATTATAGCGATAAGCTTTTGTTGGAAAGAATTACCAAACTTCTTTAGAAGGCAGATTTACTTAATTATTTGACAATTGTTCATAACCAATGTACTCCTAGGCCCATTTGAGAAACACTGCTCTATGGTTCTCTAAAGTTCCCAGCAAACGACAAGACATCCTGCACTCCACTGCCAAGCTCCTCCCATCCGGCATCACCCCTATCCTTCACAAACTCCACTGTGTGGCTCCCCATCAAACGCATTACTTCAAAATAATTCTCATGAGCTTTCCTCTCCGTGGCTCCCTCATTCCTCACAATGTCCTCCACCAACACCCTCCCTCTGATCTCCCGACGCAACCTCCCCACCAGACACTAACCAACCCTGGGGTGGCAGGACCTTTTTCCATAGCTTCACCCTTCCTCTTGAACCAAAACTGGCAGCGATTTTCACTCCCCTCCTTCAAACTCCTTCTCTCCAGACGCTCTCTTAAAGCGCCACTGTTCCAGCTGGAATTCGAACACTATGAGATTTAAAAAAATGTCTTACAAGTGTATTACAAAAGCATGACAAATAAAATGAATAATTTCTATAATTATTACTTTATTTTACCTGATAGAATGGAAACGTTACTGTGGTCAATGACTTATAGAACTTATAGAATGACTAGATAGCACAATTATTTGCAAATTTGCATAGAAATCAGAATGGGAGGTTGAGAAGTTGATTCATACAATTGATCAGATCTGATTTGAGAATGTATTGTGGGACAGTATTTTACTGACTACTTTTGTTTTTTACACCCCACAGCATGTTTGTTGCGCTACACTGTATTCTCCCTGGTCTACCTTTTCTACTTGCTGCTGCTACCATGGTTTTTCTGGCCCAACAAGCACACAATCAGAGGTAAGACAATAGGTTTGTGTATGAATGTTCTCTGCTTGAAAGCCTGTCTTTAAGAAGCCTGTGTGTAACATAACCGTTTATCATGTCTTGCTGATTCTGTGTAAAAAAAGGAAGAGCACTTGGAGACTAAACATAGACCCAGGGAGATTCTTAATTGGATAAAGTTACATGTAAATTATTACTCCAGTTCCTTTAGTTCACCCTTTTCACAGAGGTGTCATCGTAGGACAAACACAGGTGTCACTCATAACACGGTCTGCTGTTATTCTGGGCACGGTACATAAACCAGCCCTACATGGTCGGAGCTGTAGGGCTGGAGAGGTTTAGGCTGGCTTCACGAGGCTGGGGATATTGTGTTAATGTGTAATCTAGGGAAAAATAAATGGAATACACACACACACACACACACACACACACACCTACCTGTCTATACCCCTCATGGGGAAAGGTTTGTCTGTAATCTGAGCCTGCCTAGCTTTATATAGTAATATAGAGAACTTGATAGGGCCAGCTGGTTAGGTTTGTTAATCAATAATTATGTTCCCCAAAAATATATATCCGTCCACAAGAGAACGCAAATGCTCCCATAAGCATTCCAGGCCAGAAGGCAGCAAACATTATGTCAAACAGCACAGAAGAACATTAGGAGTGCACATTGATGAGCAATGTATCAAACCTAACAGTACAGTGACGCGTCAACACACTGGTAGTCCACCATGTCGTCAAGACTCACGTTATTAACTACTAACTCAAATCAATTAAGCATGTCTTCCTGCCTGGTAACCTTAAGCATGTCTTCCTGCCTGGTAACCTTAAGCATGTCTTCCTGCCTGGTAACCTGGTAACCTGGGATGTCTTCTACATGACCTTAGTAAACAACCAAAATATGTTGTATGTATATATGTTGTTTTTTCTACATGACACCAACATCCTATGTGACAAAGCTACTGCCGAGATTTTCCCATGTTATGTTTTACATCCCCAATTATAATCACTGTCTCCTCTATCATTGCAGGTCCTACAGGCCTATATATCAAAGTATTATTTTGCACCAGTATGGTTTTTGTGCTGGCTCATGTCTGTTTCCAGACCATGCTATACACATATCCACCTTTGTATACAGCTCTTGCTGACAACTGTACGCAATGGGATGTGCTTTCCAAACACATAGGACTGTCAAGGTATGAACGTCACATTTCTGTTGGTTTTACTTTGCCTGTGTTTGTTGACGTCTGTGTTTAAAAATGTTTTATTTGTGCCTTCCGAAGGCTTTCATTGGATGACCCTTGGGGTCTGATGCGTCAGTTATGCCCTGATGTAGGGGTGTGTATGGTTGCCCTGGTAACCATGGTACTCTGCAGCCAAATATCGAAGAAAAGAGAGCTGCTGGCTGCTTCCAACATCACCTCGGTAAGTTGCAGTATATACGTTTAGGGTTGATAAATGAAACCTTTTCCTAAACCTAGCCACTTTTCCACTGTCAACCCACACTGGAGCCCATGCTCAGGCTCTGTGGCTTTTCCACCCTCAACTAAAGCGTTCTGTACTACGGATGTACTGATACTGGGTTCAGCTATGTTTCAGCTCTTGATCAGGCAAGAGTACCAAGGAAGCAATACTGCATACATTTAATTGGTTAATTAGTGTGGTTGCAAAGCAAGCCACACTATTGTTATTCTGTGTCTTATTATTATTAGGGTCCTACGAAATCCTTAGGAACCCTATTGTATTAATTTGTATTATTAGGGGTCTGTAACCACTGACAAAAGGACTCAATTGCACAACTCAGATTGGTTAGAAATCAATCAAGAAAACAAATCCGGCAGGAATAAGACAAAAAATGTAGTCAGGAGCAACAAGCAGGAATCAACAAACCAGGAACTGTAGTAATCTCGGAGTAAATGCTTGGACATTTGACACAGGGTACGAAGACGAACTAGCACAGAGAGAGGGCAACAGGCTGACTAAATACACGAGGAAGGAGATGATAATGAGGTACAGGTGGAACTTATAAGGGCGAAGGTAGGACAAATAAAGGATAAAGACAGCTGGTGGAACCAAGAGCTGGAGACTTAAGACTCATTACCTGATTTGAGTTGGACTTGAGCCACGATTGCTACGTAGAATCTGTCATTGTTCACAGACAAATAAAACAAATAATATGTGGAATCTAATATCGAAGGGTGGCTGATTTAATACACCCTTAAGTGTATTATATGCATTAATACAAAACAGTGCTGCCAAGTTTCAGAAAACCTTAGAGTGATAGTTGTGGGAAGTTGGGCAAGCAGCACATTTCTTTGGGGCCTGTTCGCACTGCACGCTGAAGATATTATTTATTGATTCCTGTACTTGAAATAAAGAAACATGACTATTTACAGCCATTTCCCAAGTTTCATAACTTATTTTCCTTACCCCAACCATATAACAATTAACAAGGAAATAAAACAGTTTTTGGCCACCACAGGGATCAGTGATCTGGTGGTCAATGATCACCACTGACCACCAGGTTTGGGACTGGTTGGGGGTTCTGTCTCCACCAGGTTTGGGACTGGTTGGGGGTTCTGTCTCCACCAGGTTTGGGACTGGTTGGGGGTTCTGTCTCCACCAGGTTTGGGACTGGTTGGGGGTTCTGTCTCCACCAGGTTTGGGACTGGTTGGGGGTTCTGTCTCCACCAGGTTTGGGACTGGTTGGGGGTCTCCTCACCATTGCTGCAGTATTTGCTCTTCAGTTGGCAATCCTTGATCAACTTCTAATCACTGCATGACAACTCGAACAAGACTTCATTCATGAAAAATGACTCAAGTGATTTATTAACGTGTTGTGATAATAAATGCTGATATTTATCGCAATGCAACAGACTT
The DNA here is from genome assembly GCA_900323295.1 of Molva molva. Classification (NCBI taxonomy): domain Eukaryota; kingdom Metazoa; phylum Chordata; class Actinopteri; order Gadiformes; family Lotidae; genus Molva; species Molva molva. The sequence continues at coordinate 4,807 of OOFG01063124.1, read as the reverse complement.
TAATATGTATACGTACAATTAGCATTATAGATTAAATACATTGCTTAAATACAGATTGTTGGTAACCGTGAAACTAGATAGTATCCGATGTAGTTTACTCAGAACGGGTCGGGAAAAACAATCAAGTCCACAGAACACCACCAGTGTAGCTTGTAGCTTGGACATAGCTCAGAGTCGGATATATCTTCAGCCACCAAGCCTCCTTCTACTTAGATCTGTTTGGCTATAGGAAGCTAAACTGGCTCCGGCTGATATCGTACAGCTAGCTGCTGTCAGCCCTTTGAGAGTCGCGCTATATGTAGTGAACGGTAACTTGAGATGATTGGTAACTTGATATAAAAAGGAGTTCTTACTTTAAATAGCCTCCCATGTTGTATGGGAGGCTTCCAATGTTAATTCCTATCTCCGACCGCTGGGATTTACCAGCGCTACACGGTTTAAACTGAGGGAGTTCTCCGAGGCATTCACCCCTACACAAGAGTTGGTTTTAAAACATTGACTATGTTTTAAACCATTACTGATTACATTTACTTTCCTTTGAGCATATAGAGCATTTTGAGATATCATTGGCATATCCTTAAAATAATTTAAATCAGTTTCTATCCAATTAACAAGCATAGGCTACCCAGTCTATAAATATCCATAGCTATGTGGATGATACACATTATACAACTCTGTTGGCCCAAACATTGCTAATGCTCTCTTGCTGTCTTTTGAGAGTGCATTTGTATTGGCGATCGGGGAAGTTGCTCTGTATTTTCCCATGTCATACATACATATACACAACAGCATCTGTTAGTCATGTTAAAGCACAATCACTGATTCAAAAAGAGAGCTTGTGAGTGCTGGGTCAGCTGTCAAGTGAACCGCTGCATTTATACTGTATAAAAGTCACAAACTCTGCTTATTATTCTGTTTGATTAAAATATAATAATATAATAATAATATAATATAATAATAATATAATATTTGTTTTAATCTAGTATGTTACCGTAAGTCTAATTCAAGATCACTTCCTTACTAAATGTAGCATTAATGTTGACATACTATTATTGTGTGACAATTTAAAGATATGCAGATTATTAGTCTTCTCTATCACAAGATTTTGCTGTAAAATGTTGATGGAACAGCAGGTTGAATTATATCTATACACAATATCACAGATTCTCTCACATGAAAACTCTTTCTTCGTAGGTTTGGCAATGAAACCAATGTGATCGAAGACCTGGATGTGATCACTCTACTGTCACATCAAATATTGAAAGATTAACTGTAGAATTGTGTGCACAATGTGCAATGCCCGGGACGTTGTCACAAAATAGCAACCTTTTCCATTGACGTGGGGTTTGGGCCAGATTGGGTGCAGGAATCATTTTTTGTCCCTTATTTTTATGAGCAGAAGGTGGCAATCGTAATTGAGAGCAACAACAACTTTTTAAAGCTAAATGAATACAAAACTGAAAAAAAACGGTGATTCTTTTTAATCTATTGATGGATATTCTTTACATAATGGCAGCATATCTAAGGCACACACGTCTACAAATAATCACAAACCTCATTAACCTGGATCCCACTGCAGGTCCTGGTTAGACCCACCCACAATACGCAGAACGCAGCACATAACCATTTCTTACCTAACCCTAAACTTAACCATCTGTAACCTAAGACCTTAACCTAAACATCTCTAATGTAAAACCTACACTTAAGCATCTCTAACCGTATACCTAAACTTAACCATCTGAAACCTAAGACCTTAACCTAAACATCTCTAATGTAAAACCTACACTTAAGCATCTCTAACCTCAAACCTAAACTTAAAGGGATGATATGTAACATTTCTGCATTACAATATTTAAAAATGATTAGAATTACGTTATATAGTTTGTTGAGTTGTGTACTTACATTATCTAAATTGTTTCCTACAATGTTCAAACCCAGAGAAAACCGTAGTTTTATTCATGGTAGTGGTCCGTTACATTTTGTCGCATGTCGATGCCGTATATGCCCTTTACTAACTCCCTCCCTAACTTCCGGAGAAACACACAAAAGCAGTAATCCAGTAAAGACCTAATTTGATATGATGATATGATATTTCATTTGAATTCCCCACGTAACATTAACTACAGCTGTTTGGGTTGGGGACTCATAAATGGGCAAGTTGAAGTTAGCAAGTGAAAGTTTGATTAGTTGCGGCAATTTAATTGGAATGAAATGACATAACGTGACTAAACGCAACATGAATAAAAGTTTAATACATCAATGAATGGGGATGTTTTAAAGGCATATTTTCTGGGTGATGTCCTTGGAAACACAAGTCCTATCATCTGTTTGTCTTATTTCTGATGTGTTCCTTGCATCTCTCAACTCAGATTGAAGATGTACTAACAGATATTGAAGAAGAAGAAGAAGAAGAAGAAGAAGAGGAGGAAGATGAAGTTGATGAAGCAGTCATTGATGAATATGTTGAAGCAGTCATTGATGTTGAAGCAGTGATTGATGTTGAAGCAGGCATTGTAGATGCAGACGAGGATGAGACTATGCTTTCATCCAACATGCCTGCTGAGAAGGTTTCTACAGCAACTAGAGCTAAGCAACTGGCGAAGCGTCTTAGATCCACAGCACATGAGGTTCTCCAGGATGTAGGACGAATCTTAACCATCTGTCTTTTGGCTTTAGCTGGTAAGATAGTTGTTGAATCTCTAATACATAGCAGATTATAAGTAATATATGCATATTCAAAGCACTTTATCTATGTATGTTAAGTGTTTTTGGGTAATTAATGCTTATAGTAGAGTAAGCGCTAATAAAAATGTATTATTATTGTTAAATAATAGAATACCTTATGCCTTTTCTCTGTTTCTTTGTCCATGACCACTGCCATGTTTCTGTGATTGTCTCTACAGGCATAACTCTTCCGTCAACGTTCTCCGCTGTCTATTTTATTCTCTTCATTGGTCTTTGCACATGGTGGGCCTGTCACCTTCCCATCAGCCCCCTTGGCTTCAACGCGCTGTGTGTGATGGTGGGGTTCTTCACTGCAGGTCACATGGTCTGTTTGTATCTGTACCAGAGTCAGATGGCACAAACCCTGTTCCCGCCTGAAAGTCTATGGGCAAGGTAAAAGTATTGTTCCTCTATACACTTATTCCCTTAGCGGTATACTCAAAACACACATGCCACATGTCGTCTTGTTGCAGATGAAAGTCGATTTATTAATACTTTCTTTAAGATCAAAATGTTACATTTTGTTATTCTTGGTGATGTCAGGGAATACAAAGCTGAATTCTGGCCCAAGGCCACTTCTGTATAGTTTGCGAATGCTAGTCGACTTTATGACTACTACTGTGTAGGTATAATTCCATACATTTCAATGAGTGTCAGAGAGTCAAAGGACTCCCACTGTGATAGGTTGCTGTATGCTGCCACCATAAGCTCCAACAAACTGTATTGCACAGACCTCTAGGGTATAATGAACTCATCATTGTTGGAAATATTAACTGGGACTGGCTGGAGATTTTTTCATCAATTCACAAACACAATTGGCTAGCAGCTAACTAGCCTTTCCAAACGTTCCAATATAGAATGAGTGATGGTGTCGCGTTGGGAAGGCATGACTGGAGTCCATTTATTCTGTGTACCTGATACTCTGTCTGTCCATTGGTAATCATTTTAGCTAAGCTGCTCATTCATGTTATTTTCGCTGTTGATGCTATATAGACCCTCTTCTTTAGGTTTCTGGCCCATGCCATGCACCACAGTCAGAACCAAAATTAACTTTAAGTCTTTATTGCCAAGTAAGTTTAACACATACAAGGAATTTTTCTTGGTTTTTGGTGCATAACAATAATAATGAACATATTAGGAGAGAATAAAAAAGTAAACCGCAAGTACTGCAGGCAAGAAACATACATATCAAAGAAACATTTACCATAACAACACAAAAGGGTAAGATATAGAAAGACTTTGTAGGAAGAGCATTTTAGAATTCCTGTTGTGCATTTCATTCAAATAATCTTGGCTCGCCTGAACTGCCCTCTACTGTGTTAAATATTCACCATACAACACTTGATTTCATCTGAGGTATAAAGATAGTCTGCTCATTTTCTCTTTCTTTAAATCCCCTCTACTAGACTGTTTGGCCTGAAGGACATCATTCAACATGGAAATTGTTCTGCCCCCTCAGACCTCATCGTAAACCTGAATTATGATTGGCCAGTTTATGTCAATCCGGGCATATTGCTCCTTCTCTACATCACAATATCCATCGTGCTGAAGACGAGTAGCCACAGGACAGCAGCCAAGGTATCTACTGCCACACCAACACAGTACCTTAAATATCGCTAGTCCACATTTAAGGGCTCAGAATTAAAAAGATCTGATTCCTTGTGATTTTTGCTGTTCACACTGTTCTGAAAAAATCGGATCTGAGTCCCATCAGAACCCTTTTTGCTTGCAGTGTGAACAAGGCCTTGGTTAGTGACATGGCATGACAACAAAAAACAGATGCTAATAACCATTAGTTAGGGAAATCCGTTAATTTCAGTTAGGGGGATTTGTGATGGAACGTTCCACCAGGCTGGTCAGGGTGGGCTGGCCGAGGTCAGGGATGAGAGACGGTCCAGGATGCTGCGATTGGGAACCCAGGAGCAGCTTCTGGACCGTAGTCAAAATGTTGAATTTTGTTTATAAAAACTGTTATACTATACGATTATAATTAGACATTTTCAAATAATTGTAATAGGGTTAGGTTACTTCGTACTAGAACCGATTATTTACTCAGAATACAAAATTGAGAATTGGTCAGGAA